>VCRD01004873.1:14814-40182 GCA_006783055.1 Trinorchestia longiramus
CTAGACGGAGACTGGGGTCCGCAAGCAGCAAATGTGGTCTGGACGGAGACTGGGGTCTGCAAGCAGCAAATGTGGTCTGGACGGAGACTGGGGTCTGCAAGCAGCAAATGTGGTCTGGACGGAGACTGGGGTCTGCAAGCAGCAAATGTGGTCTGGTCCACAACTTACTACTACTCCAAAACAACTACGAACGCAGTTTCTAAACTTACTGCAAAATCAAAATACTTCATATTTCGAGTAAAATGTTTTACTCTACCATGTTGGTGTTACTGAAAGGGCTTTTTTACCTAAATTTACTGTTAGTAATACAATTACATCATCCACTTATCAAAGCGAGACGAGATGTTTAGCGATCTGTTTCATTGGCAGAAACAAAAACAAGATAAATAATCATGAAAAACATTATTGGTAGGCAGCTAGCAGGGTAACTACATTGAGAGCTCATAAAGTAACATCGACTTTATAAACTCTCAATAATAAAACAAAGTTCGCCTTTTGTCTTGTTCGGGTTTCCAATTCAATTATGGAGGCATTGATTTCTAGAGGCACAAGCTCAAGATACATAATGTTTCTGCATCCTCGTAATCAAAACCATATCCTGGAAATCAAAACCATATCCTGGTAATCAAAACCATATCCTGGTAATCAAAACCATATCTTGGGAATCAAAACCATATCCTGGTAATCAAAACCATATCCTGGTAATCAAAACCATATCCTGGTAATCAAAACCATATCCTGGTGATAAAAACAATATCCTGGTTACTAACCTTACTGTCACACAAGAGACTTTTTGCTGTACAACACAGCAGGAGCCAGAAAAGATGTGGCCATGCAGGACTACATAATTAATGCTGAACAATAGACTCCACAAGCTAGAAATGCCTTACAACTCAGATGCTGCAACTGTAGCTCCACTTGCGTGTGTTTAAGAAATATTTCTTCTTCTGCCAAAATTGACCACGATGTGATGTATTAATTGAGTCGTCTCTGTCGAGGCATCATTTTCGACTCGATTTTCTTGTGAACATTCATGTCTTTTCTAGTTTCAGATTTATTTCTTTCATTCGCGTCATTATATTTGATCATTCAGTACATGAAACAATAAGCATCACCTATACAATTTATTTTCTCGATCTCTAACATATTAAAAAACAATTTTTAACCCTCGTTTTGTCTTGTGATATTAAACAGGTAACGAGTTTCAAAACTCCGTTCAACACCAGTCAATCTGTCATGTCAAACGAGTGATTTTCAGCCATGCCAAATTGCTCATTCATCTCGTCTTCATTACTCCCTTCTACATATTATATTCTCCTCTGCTTCTTCTTTCCATCTGCCTGTCTCTTTCATAACATGATCTATGTTGTGCACGCAATGTGATCTTAAATGTGATTATGATAATATATACATATAAAAGTCATTCAGTACATATATATTCTACTATATAATAATACACAGTTTGTTGCTTGCTTGCTTGGTCCGTCTCTGTGACGTTCTTAAGGATTTAGATAGGAGGAAATTCAGTAAGGTATATATATGTATATCATCATTATTATGCATTGTAAGCATTGTATTGTAGATACCAAAGGCACATCCTTCAATGTGGAAACTCCGCGTCCACTGGTAAATCAAACGAAAAATCGCGTAAAAAACACGTGGATTTTTTCACGTGTGGGCCTACTAGCATAATTAATATTATGTATGTATAGTGCACATATACAGAGTGTCCACAAAAAATGTATCCACCAACCGATATATGTATATGCGATACCGGATCCCGCTGATCTTTATTAAGCTGCATTTTAAAAGCATAAAAGCTAAAGAAATAAATCACCACTGGATACATTTTCCGTGGACACCCTGTATAGTGCACGCAAGCAATTCCCGTGCATCCTGTACTCGTGTTATACTCCTGTATCCCTGCTACTCACAGCTCGCGTGACGCTCTGCATTACTCCTACACCAGCACGCGCTCTGCCGCACGCCCCTACTGCTCCTCTTGCTGCTCTTATTATCTTCCCGCTCCTGCTCATATTATTTCTCTTCTTCCCGCTCCTGCTCATATTATTTCTCTTCTTCCCGCTCCTGCTCATATTATTTCTCTTCTTCCCGCTCCTGCTCTCATTATTTCTCGTCTTCTTGCTTCTGCTCATATTGTTTCTCTTCTTCCCGCTCCGGCTCATATTATTTCTCTTCTTCTTGCTTCTGCTCATATTATTTCTCTTCTTCCCGCTTCTGCTCATATTATTTCTCTTCTTCCCGCTTCTGCTCATATTATTTCTCTTCTTCCCGCTCATGCTCATGTTATTTCTCTTATTCCCGCTCCTGCTCATTTTATTTCTCTTCTTCCCGCTCCTGTTCATATTATTTCTATTCTTCTTGCTCCTGCTCATGCTTTTATTATTTCTTTTCTTCTTGCTCCTGCTCTTATTGTTTCTCTTACCATCCATGTTGTCGTTCATCTTCATGTATTTTTCTTCGTAATTCCCATTGCAGCCCCTGCATTTATTAGCGTTGGTAGTTATTTATTCTTTGAATACTAAACAGACTACTGGCTATCTTTTAGTGTGTAAATTTCATATGAATTTTCTACAAAGTCTTATAACTTCCTTTAGTTGTTTTGATTCACACTTTTAACTTTAGGTTTATCTCACAAGACGGAATTTTGAAAGCACTGAAATACTCGACGTAATTCATCGAAACATGTTTTTCCGCATCATATTATCGGACTACTCTTAAAAGATATAAATATAGATCACAACATTGATTACAGAACACAACATACGGATTTCACACATCAAAGCGACTGATTACAGACAACATTGTGACTCAAAAGCTTTTTGACTTAGCATTGAATATCGTTAGTGTTTAGCTTGTGATTTGTGTGTCTCGTATACAATTAATACTTCAGTTGTAATTTCAATTCCTGTCTGAAATTATGCATGACTCTTATTTTACTGATACAATGATGAGAACGTCCAAGTGGTGAACTTGAAAGCCCCAAAAATAATTTTGATCATAAATCATAAAATAAGAAACAACACAGCCAAAAAAATTCAAGTACCTTATCATGAATTCAAATAAAGCAGATAATTATATGTATTGATATTATGCTCTATCAAACACAAACAGAACAGTTGAAAATGCTCATAGCGATGCACTTAAATTCATGAAGGGCACAAATGTTCGCATTAGACGGACGAGGGACTGCGCATATATATATATTTAAATATTCTTAGTAAACTCCGTGGAGTTTATTTGCAAACAATCTGCTTAAAATTGTTTGCACGTTAAAGGAAAGTTAGGGTTGGGACTACATATAAAAAACATACTTGCGTGAATTACCCTACACACTCAAGTAATATGTTTTAATTTACAAAGGTCACTTCATTTTTTTATTTCACTACTACAGCGAAAGTTTAGATCTCTTGACCGTAAATTGACCTACTAAGTATTATTGTCTAACAAAAGCCACCTAGAAATCTGCTCATGCATACAAGTATTTTAGCCTATCTAAGAGCCGTGTTTAAGTTTTTCATACTGCTAGCATGTTATATGAATGTTTAATTTCATGTAAGTTACATATCAAATGTAACCAGAAACCACCTAAGAATCTGCTCATGCATACAGTTATTTCAGCCTATCTACGAGTAAGAGCCGTGTTTAAGTTTTTCATACCGCAAGCATGTTTTATATGTGTTTAATTTCACGTAAATTACGCATCAAATAGGCTTCAATATTATCATCATTAACTAAATCTCTACTAAAATTCTAGTGCCACTTCCACGGTAAGAGGCGGATCTCACAAGTAGGGGTCACTTGTATTATATAGTAATTTATTAAAGGATTTTTTACTGGTAGAACTTGCGCGTCCTGGCGATGTTTTGGAGGGAAACTGGATACTTTAGATTAATCCACACTTTATAATAAACCTGTTCCAAACCCCTTAACCCTGCATCGGTTTATGAATTTTAATAAGTTCTTTCAGTTTCAATGAACCTGTTTTAGCCAAATGAACCTATTTCAGTCTCAAAAAGTGTCTTTCAGTTCAAATAAACCTGTTTCAGTCCCAATGAGTCAATTTCAGTTTCGGTAAATTTCTTCGAGTCCCAATAATCCTGTTTCAGATGAATTGGTATTATAGAAATAACTATTTCAAAGCATATTTTGAAGCTTCAACAAAAATGTCGAAAATTTGAAAGAAAGTAACCACAAACTTGTCGCTTCATTAGAAATATTAAAGACACTTTTTCTTCCATCATTTAGAGGTAAACAAGTTATTTCACAACGTAATCTTGATATTGTTTTGCTGTACCAACATAAAAAGTTTCTAAATGGTCTTCATAGTTAAATTTGTGATGAATGCTCGTCCTATAATTGAACTGATACACCAGCACTCGATGCGTTTGTCCCTGTACTCATATCACGACGGAAAGGTTCAGAATTTTAAACGATTTCTTCAGTCATACATGAGTAAATAACAATGACTTGTTATACTGATATAATAGGTATTCATAAATATAATTAATTTCCGTAGAAAAAATTCCGCTGTTACTCACATGTCAAACTTAAAAATTTCAGAAATTGTTTTATAATTTGACATGTATGTTACACTTCAGCTGTCGTCATTGAGAACCTGCATGGCTGAGAAAAGAGTGGGAAGAAAGTGTGGGGTGTTTTTGAGAGCTACTGAAGAGTTACTTCATGATTGACAGAGTAATATCTAAAGTTCATGAGAGCAACGTGCTTATTTTTACTTCCCAGCCTGCGTGTCTGTAATACAGTTTATAAAGAGATATGGTTTGACACTCCTCTTAGCACAAACACACGCACACAAACAGTATGCCAGAATTTTCATACTATTTTCGAAAAGAAAACAGCGCAACTTTTTGAAATAGTTTCATAGTTTTTAGCTGAAACACAGATGTTGGCAAATGCAAAGTTACTTCGCATGCTCTGATAACACTATTTGGCAAGCTAATAAGTTTATATGGATATTCTCGCTACAATTTCCCATCAGAAAACCAGGCGTGCATTTCAGCACGAAACGAAAGCACACACTGAAGGCAAATGGTGTATTTGGACTTCATTTTATATGGTACGGCTACCCCTTATACACGATGTGCCCAATACAGTAATCCTCTGAAGAATGTGTCGCATCCACCACCGCCATCACCACCACTGCTATGGATGGACACTGGAATGCCTTTAACCTCGTCTGGGATTCACATACTGAACCAGTTATTCTTAATTTCTTGTATCTAATCCACCACATTGCGAAAGTCCTACCCGGCATAAATACGTGCTCAGAATTGTGTTGAATGCGTCATTTGTACTGCCCTCTCTTTTCATCGTTCAAGATCATTTCGTGTTAAAATCCTCAAAAAGCTGAAATTAATTTTCACAAAAATAATATCCCACCATGAAAAAGCTAAGTTTCGATGTAGCTATTATGATCATCAGGCTCTCTTTTGATCGTTTTGCTTCGTGACTAAGCTGAATAATTTCCTTAGGTAAATGAATTAATGATAGAAATTTTAAAGACGTCTTAACTGTAAATTAGAGATTTGAGAGCCATCATGATGTTATATCAGTCGCATCTTCACGCCTTGAGTGACTGTGACACAGAAAATGCGTTTAAATATGAAATATTTTCTCAGTACACGAGCATGAAAAACAGGAAATTGAAATGTTCAAAGTAACGAATACAGCTAACTAAGATTAATAAAATGCACTCAATTAAACTGTTCTACTTTAGGACGGCAACAAGCAGCACTAGATTATAATAGATGTATTTCTAAAGACTTAATTGGTCTCTCATGCATCTCACAGCGAAGTAAAGTCAGGTATGTAATTATTTTCACCAGCGTTAACAACTTTCTCACATAGAGATCTGTGACTAAATGCTGTGTATTAGCCTGATTTAGAAAATCAACAAAAAAACCTTTAGTTCTTTGTACTATGCAAAATAATTCTAGAAATTGAATTTTTAACACAAACAGACGCGCTGGAATTTTTTGAAATATGAGACAGACGAGAGTCATTGTTTCATGTAACGGAACTTGAACAAAAAGGAATAATTTTTCTGCTACTTATGAAGTAACGACGTGGTTAACGAGTATACATCAACTCAAAAAAGCTCTAAAACGCTATTTCTAACTAATTAAACAGGTTGGATTATCTGAAGGCAGTATTCGGCCACCGACTCGTTAACCACGTCGTTACTTCATAAGTAGCAGAAAAATTATTCCTTTTTGTTCAAGTTCCGTTACATGAAACAAAGACTCTCGCCTGTCTCATATTTCGAAAAATTCCAGCGCGTCTGTTTGTGTTAAAAATTCAATCTCTAGAATTATTTTGCATAGTACAAAGAACTAAAGGGTTTCTTTGTTCGTGTTTCATGTACTCCGCGTTACAATAAAAATGCACTCATTTGAGTCTATAGAAATTAAAGTCATTGTTTTATGACAAAATTTTCCCACTGCACATACACATCTTGTGATCCTTTCATTGCATTTTTTTATCAGGTCTTTGTTTCTGGCGCCAGGAAAAGTTGCTCCAGCAACTGTGTTTTCTTTAACAATCTCAATGCTTTAAATTTTCTGCAATAGAACTCATAAAAACACATTGCGTTGCCTTATAATCAAATAATATTGATGAGTTAAGAGTGATTCTTGTGCAATAAATATTTCGACCTGAAACAACAATACAATTGATGTACAATTTAAGATATGTATTAAGAAGGACTAAGCTTGTTTTAAGTACAACTAACTATCCTCTATAAAGTATTTTACGTGAATTACTTGAATTGTGTATTTACATACGGAATGAAATGTATCCTCAAATTGAATGTTTTTATCACTGTACAAACATCCCCCTTAATTCACAGGGATGTTCACTGATGTTGTCTAACATTGATGATGCCAAGGCATGAATGTAATGAATGAAATGTGATATCATTGAGCGTACTATTCGAGGCAGATATTCGCATGTCATGTCCTTATTCACTGAGAAGACAACATTAGCATACGAATAGCAGTGAGCTGTTCCATAACACAGCAACTTTAATAGCAAGTGCTGGGAAACCTTATTGCGGTTCAAACTGTTAGCTGCTGTTCCCATTACGCTTAAAGAAATGTGTGGCGTCAAGGACAATTGCGCGCGCTTCTATTCAAATATCGATGTTTCTTTATGTAGTTCTGAAAGAAAATAAGCAGCAGAGATTTAATATGAAAACAACAAGGACTGAACGAGCCTGTGTGAGAAAAATGTACGTACGTGTCACCATCATGTTGCCTGTAATATTTCATTGCCAAAATACACTCATTAAAACATTGGATCAAATGCCCTTATTGGATTTGACTAAAGCTATCTCTCTGAAATGTTTTACTCTACAGTAAACGCTCATTACAAAAGTAATTTTCTTTTAAATGATTTATGGTTTGTTTAAATTTTAGGCTGAATAACAATGGAACAAAAATTTCAAAAATATTCTTATGACAGATTCAGAAATGTATGATTATACAATTCATGTGAAAAAAATGCATCAAGATAGTCGTCATTTTTTGCTCAGTTGCATTCGAAGTCACACAATTAAAAATTAGGAAAATGATTCGAGTTAATGCTATGCGTTCGCGCTCGGTGACTCGCAGCTGCACCAAAATTTTCGCATTTTCCAGATAATCATATTTTTAACATAATTTAATATTTAAGAACCTGCACTTATAAAATAATAGGGAGACTCACCTACCCAGGATTGATAACAAATCTAACAAGTTGGCACATTTGTGGGTAATGAATTTTTTACCTTTTACTCTTGTGCGATAGAATCCTAATTTTTTTGACTGAATCATCAGGATTTGCTCATTGACACTGAACAGCCAATCAGGAGCTTTGGGCGCACAACTAGAGCGTCGGATGCTCTTCTTTGTGTCGTCCCGTAGTGACCATTTTCTGCCTCATCCACAACTGTGGTACTCAGTGGTAGTGGCTTGAGTTCATGCATGTACTGGTAACTCAGGGGTTAAAAAGACACATGTAGTCTATTGACTAAATCAACAAAGTTAACTGAATGAGCAACGAGGGCATTTCACACGAACATATGATGTGGAATAAACACAACTAGCTTTCATTTCTATCAGAATATGAATGACAAATATCCAGTGCTTTTATTTTAAAAGTAGGATCAGAAACAACATACATGTGTTTACCTCTTACTCTTTGATGTACGGGACAAATGCACATGTAACTTATCTACGTTCAGGGCAAGATCTGATACCCATAATAATGAAAAAATAAAGAGATTTTCGGTCTTCCCACTCCTGAAGATGAGATGACCAGCGTGTGGGGCGACAACAGCTATCACGTCTCGTGATAGTCACAAATACAACTCAGCTGAGAACCAGTTGAACAACCGTGCTATAAACTAAGCTTTGGAATCCACTAATTAATTTTTTCATTTGCCTCTAATTGTCAATCCCCATTTGAAGTAGTCTTAAACAAACGTCGTTTGAAACCTCCCAAAAAACAGCTGTTGTGTCCACAAATGCTGTCATATAATACGATTCTTCAGTAGTGACATTTTGAACATGCGATGTTTCTCATCAATTGACGTGTCCCAAAAATGTGGACCTACACGACTGGAATCACCTCTGACGCATCCAGCGCCTTCTTGTTTGGCAGAACCGACGTGGGAAAAAGGGCTCGTAAAGCCACCAAATCCCTTTGAAGGGAGTTGTTCGGTTTCCCATAAGTTCCCCGACATCCGCAGATTTCGAGCAAAATTCGCACGCAGCATCATGTCTCTTTCTGGCTCAATGAAAAGCCTCTGAGACGAGACATAGGGGTGAGACAGGCGTCAATGAGCGGAGGTTTTACTCTGAGACGAGACATGGAGGTGTGAGACAGGCGTCAATGAGTGGAGGTTTTACTCGGAGACGAGACATGGAGGGGTGAGACAGGCGTCAATGAGAGGTTTTACTCTGAGACGAGACATGGAGGTGTGAGACAGGCGTCAATGAGAGGTTTTACTCTGAGACGAGACATGGAGGGGTGAGACAGGCGTTATTTTACCCATCACTTCGAGACATTTCAGGACAGTCCAGCGTGAAACGCCTTCTGTTATTCTAGGTGAAGATATTGGAATTTAATATATTCAGTTCGTTTTTGTACGAGAAAATACAGAATAGCGTAAGCTTGGCGGTCTTTAAATTTAAGTTTGTAACAATTAATTTAATTTGAGCTCAGCAGCTTATTTGTATAGCACACATGTAGGAGCTGATTAGATAGATTTAAGCCCATCGACTGTAACTTAAGAGATTTCTAATATTTATTTTAAAATATATTCCAAGTTTAATTTTTTACCTCTCATACTAGGGGTGTCACTCAATTATCAGTGAATGAAGATGATATCTGTCAAATAAATCAAACTTAATTCCTCCAACCATTCAAATATTTTTGAAGACACTGATTTCACCTTTACTTGCTTCTGAAATTCGTAAGACAGAACCACCACGAACATTTTGTGTTCAGTTTGTAGTGCAGCGCCGGCAGCAAAACCATGAGAGTTCTTACTTCGCTTTCACACGGGATCGCCCCTCGGTCTATTAGCGGTCCATAATCCCGGTCCCCATTAGGTCCATTATCTCCATTAGGGAATTATTGGGAGCGCAGGCGCTAAGGAACGGTCGTCAGTTCTCCAACACGCGGTCACGTGGGACCGCCATATTGAATGTGTGTAGCATTGCGGTGCTTGTTGGGATCACGGTGATCAGTACTTTAATTCCGGGACAGTTGACCATCATCGGCATAATAGCCCAGCAAGTGATGATCATAGTCAGAATTACTTGCGAGCTGACCATCCTAGTTACAATTACCTACGAGCTGACCATCCTAGTTATAATTACCTGCGAGCTGACCGTTCTAGTTACAATTACCTGTGAGCTGACCATCCTAGTTACAATTACCTGCGAGCTGACCATCCTAGTCAAAATTCGGTTGCATGTTAAAGTTTACCAAAGTCTTCTCAAAATTGGTCAAGTTTTAAAACATGTGCTGTCATAAGAACACACACACACACACACATTCCTGGGCTCAATACTCAGTTTGAGATCACCTCTGAATACTTCAACAGTGGCCTGAATCAGGGGTTGTCCTAGTGAGACCCGCAACAATGCCCTGAAGTGTTATTGAAGAGATCTATATTCTATACACAGAAAATATGCAACTCTTCATACATCCTCCCTATCAACTTGTAGCTCTGTTGTTGAACCTAATCCCATTTCATCTTAATTGAGTATTAGAATTGACGTAGTAGATTGTTAGTACATTTCGCCATTGTGTACGTATTCGTACTTTCATAATCTCAGTAATAAGGAAAACAGACTTTGGATTAACTCTAATTGCTTTCAAATCAGTTATTGTAGCACAAATATTCGTGCACTTGCTGTACTATAAACGTTCACAGTAACTGTTAATTTGTGAGCAAAATAAAGTGTACTTTCACTTTATTTTGTACATGTCTCGCATGCATAAATTTTCGCCTCTGCATGTGGGTGAAGCTCCAGTTGATATAGAAAGAAAAATACACAAAAGACGATGCATATTTACCAAAAACAGTGAATTTAGAAACACCGAATTTCGAAGGATGTACATTAATTATACACATTTTAAACCATTTATATATGGGATAATAAGATTAAAACTGATCGATTGTTATATGTGAAAAAATCAGCAATGAAAATCCTAAATTCAAAGGGAGTTACCTATCATCTTGCATAATTCAGCTGTATTATAAGATTGGTTTCGGGTTGAGTAAGAATTTCGAACTCATCAGCCCAAGCTTCACGCTCTACTGAGCTCCAGAAGCTGTTCAATAAAACTCTATAGAATAGAATTGAACTAATAACTATTTACTCGTAAGAAAATAAGCTACACTAAGTGTAAAGGTTGCTTTGGGGGCGCTGATGTTAGTTCGAAAATTTGGAGTTTCCAGGGCGTCAAGTTATTGTAAAAAACAGAAATCGCCCTCCAATATCACACTGAAAAACTGATTTATCACGTGAATACGTGTCTGCCTTTATTTGATGTTAAAATTTTCATTACGGAGGAAATTCCTGTTTATGTAGAAAAAAAATCCATAAAATACAAAACAGATTTAAAATACAGTAAAATATTGTTAAATTTTACCTCACCGATTTACTTCTTTCAACATCCTTGTTTATTCAATATTATGGGTACTTTTTCGATGTATTATTTATTCGATTCGTTATAATCCAGAGAAAGAACTTCTAAACACACTAACACTGCCCCTTCCATGCCTCATTACCAGAGGTACCTATTTGTTCTTCCTTTCAATGTCAGTTTTATTTAATCACAAAAACCATTAACTACTGCTTCTTCTTACACCACAAACTCCATCACTAATCCCACAACTCCTCCACCTCCTTCACCACCTCTTCTTCCACCACCTCCACCATCTCCTCCACCTCCTTCACCACCTCTTCTTCCACCACCTCCACCATCTCCTCCACCTCCTTCACCACCTCTTCTTCCACCACCTCCACCATCTCCTCCACCTCCGAGCATCAGTAGATCTCTGTGTCGTCAAGTGTTTGCTGTGGGCTTGTGTGGCGTGTTTGAGGTTATTTAGAAGCGTGTTTGTGCGTGTGTAGAACCCAGAGTTTTACCCGAGATAAGTAGAGTCGTTTGTGTGTTAACAAACACAACTATCGGGAAACGCGGATGGAAGTCCAAGAAAAATACGATATCCAGAATAATTAAGTTTAAGTTTCGCTATGACGTATCTTTCTCTACCACTACTTCTCAACTGTCTACTAGACGCTTCAGTTGTTATGCAGTAATAGGTATTTTCCTAATATATTTTAAATTATTCATTATAAGTTTGTCCGCATGACAGACACCAAGAAAACTCTCATTTTTCTGAACGTTCCACGAGAAGCACTTTAACGCAAGTTAGTATTACATTTTCAATTAAAAACATACTTTACTTTTAAACTTTTAGTTACTTTTTTAGTTAAGTGCACTATTAGTATACACATTACTCCCTGCTCGCTTGGTAACCCAAGGGATAACTTTTACCTGAACTTTTTCTTTTGAAAATTCAAGTCAGTCTGGTGTATCAGAGTCAGTCAAGTGCGTCAGAGGAATGTATCAGGGATATTCTGGTGTATCAGTCATGGCTGGTGTGTCAAAGTCATTTGGAAGTATCAGCCAGTCAAGTGTTTTAGAGTCTGTCTGATACATAGGAGTACGTCTGGGACATCTGAACCTGTCTGGTATATCAAAGTCAATATCACACATCAGAGTCAGCATCATACATCGGAGTCAGCATCATGCATCAGAGTCAGCATCATGCATCAGAGTCAGCATCATGCATCAGAGTCAGCATCATGCATCAGAGTCAGCATCACGCATCAGAGTCATACGACAATATGCACAGATACTTCACCCACCACCCCTGTATGAGGTATGCTGCATACCTGCACACCCAAAAGTCTCCTCAGGACTTGTTTAAAATGAAGGGTTCTACATCAGTCACAAAGAGGCAGACTTGCCAAACACTGTATCGTGTTTGTAGAGTTTTAACACCAGCCTCCCTGCGGTCGCTTCACAAGATTAAGCATCAAGCAAAACAAACTCTGAAAGTTCTTTTAAAGGGAAAAACTTTATCCATGGGCAACGTAAATTACTTTGGGGGGAAGAAAAATCCCAGATGAAGTTTTGTCTATTCGTTGAATTAGCTCCAACCGCGCCTGAGAATAACTTTTAAGAACTCGAGTAAGTTCTCGTATATATGAATAAAAGTTCAATAAGCCCCTAGATATGAATATTTAAAGCATTTTAGTAAACAATGCTTAGCTTGTTGATATTCACGGATTAAAGTTCGTTAACGTGTGCCCATCACATTTCGCTTCTCGTTTCAGACACCAGAAGAATCAACTAGAAATTAATTAAGGCCACGAAGAATGACTAATTTATTTGGTGAATGCACCAGCCGGGAAAATCCCTCTCTCAGTTGAGGCCAATCCCCTCCTCCCCACGGTGTAATGTGTGTCAATATCACACACACGTTCTTCTCACACTTCACTGAGTCGTGCCCACCCCTCCGTTACTTCCGGTGACCTGTTGCTTGAGAGAATGTCGAGTCTGTTTGTCTACACTCATGCCGGATCACTGCAACATCCTCTCAATCATCCGTTTCCGCCTTTCCACAAACTCCTCCCCGACAATCTGCCTAAGATAAACCAATGATAAGACTTGGGCAAACTTCCTTCCTTGTTGTTCAAGCGGACGTGGCGAAGCCTGTAAGGCCTGCAAGATTGTTAAAATCTCGACAAGGAAGATGTATTAAAATCTGGACAAGGCAGATGTATTAAAATTTGGACTAGGCAGATGTATTAAAATTTGAACAAGGTAGATGTATTAAAATCTGGATAAGGCAGATGTATTAAAATTTGGACAAAAAAGATGTATTAAAATCCGGACAAGAAATTTATATTAACATGTAGGAAAAAAGTGTAATCATAAAGCTCAAGTGAAAATGTTAGTGAATCCTTGTAATGTAAGTGGATGTGAAACGTACTTTCTGTCTATTGCGACTCTAATTGTCTCTATTGATATTTCAGTCGTGATAAGTTGTGTCATGTTTTAATTTCCCATTCTCATTTTTTAGTCTCTCTTCGATATATAATTATCTACGTTATTCAACGCAATGAAGATTTTAGTTAACTATAATAATCTGAATTACATAGATTATTATCAGCCCATCACACTGAGCAAGAAAATTGAAATCGCAGCTTAAAGTTCTACTGCGATTCGCATATAGATGTTCAAAATTTTAGCCTTAGAGTTGAAAGTACAAATTGCAACGTTATGTTGTATGCGGACTGTTTCGAAATGAACGATTTATTGCAATTTTTGCCTGCGCGTTCTCAATCGGTTTTACCCAAAACACCCTCAATTTGTTTCAAACAGACATGAGAAGAGCGTTTTATTTCAGTTTTTGTATTGTTACTATACTGTTTTTGTATCTGTCTTTCTATGTTGCGATAACATTACTCTTTCTAGTATACATATATATATATATATATATATATATATATATATATATATATATATATATATATATATATATGTATATGTATATGTATACATACGTATATTAATTACTCATCATTGAGGGAACATAACCACCGTTTACGGTGTAATCAACTAGCACATTACTATCATCTAAGGATCCTAACGATAAAGCATTTAAAAACACAGTGTTACGTGTTTCATTTAACAAAATCATTGAAAATGAACTTTTCGGTTTGTTCGTTTATTCCCGACATAGCGTACGCACTAGTACAGCGCACTACCCTACACTAGGATTCCCGACACAGCGTACGCACTAGTACAGCGCACTACCCTACACTAGGATTCCCGACATAGCGTACGCACTAGTACAGCGCACTACCCTACACTAGGATTCCCGACATAGCGTACGCACTAGTACAGCGCACTACCCTACACTAGGATTCCCGACATAGCGTACGCACTATTAGAGCGCACTACCCTACACTAGGATTCCCGACATAGCGTACGCACTAGTACAGCGCACTACCCTACACTAGGATTCCTGACATAGCGTACGCACTATTAGAGCGCACTACCCTACACTACAGAGCGTGCATCAGATCCTGATGACAAAGGACGATTGAGTGAGTCTGTGTGGCTATCAGCATGGGACCAGGTGCTCGCATCTCAAGTGTGTGTCTGTTTTCCTTCCCGTAAATCCTTCGTAACCTTCAATGACCTACAGCAGTGTAGCTTAAATAATAATGACCGTAATGTTTTTGCTTAAACTGTAGGGTAGCCATTTACAGAAGTAACTCATATGAAAAGTGGCTCTTCAGTTCCTTCATACAGAGATGCTGGCACCACGTGCAAGCATCAGTTCTAATCGCTCCTACTGCTTGGTTCTCGTGCATAATCATTCTCGTGTCCTTGTTGAGCCTGGACGAGGAATCGCCCTCACCATGCATGAATTGGCCTCTCAGCCTACACACTGTGCTTCTCCTCACCGTGAGACTAGGAAAAGGCTATCGCATGTGTGCAATAGTTCGCAGTACCTATAAAAACCTACCTCTAACCTAATTTTGGTTAAATTCTGCTTCTTTAATAATTGTGCAATAGCTACTACTTACAGCTGCCCAGTTATCGTAGACTTTGAGCATTTTGAGAAGCAAGTGAGTTAAATATTTAGTGCGAGTTTCTAAAAGTAGTTCTTTGCTCTATTATAGGCTGAACAAGTCCTTATAATTAAAAGGGGACTTCAACACCTTACAGGTTACAAGTTTCAATATCGTTTAGACAGTCAACTCTATAATTTTACGTCCTAATTCAGTAAAATGTTATCTCTAAATGCATCGTTCTAATGGCCATAATTTAATTTTTGCTTCACTACTTTTTTAGAGTTTTGAACCAAATTTAACTGAATTTGAAACTACTTTACGAAGACGAGTCGTTATGCTGTGAGTTTTGAAGAACTGGGACAAATAATTCGTACAAAATTTGTGTTAATTCCAATTCTAGAAATTCAAATAAAGAAGAAAATTAAAAAAACTTTTCGAAGACAAGTACAAATCTAACGTTTGCAATACCTTCTTTAAAAAAGACCTATCAAATGTCTCCGTAGTGAAAGTTGGAGACCTTATTAATTGAATGTATAGACATTTTCCTCGGCTTTCATTACAATGCAGAAACGCTTCACGACTAATTTGTTCAATTTAGCTACACCAACTTTTCCTCGGATCCCAAAGTTCATCAATAAGCGCTTTAAATAAGGTAAACAAAAATGATACATGCACGTAAACTGCAGAGCTGAATAAGTTAAATTTAATAAATGCTTGCATTTGCTTACCTTATTCTTGTATAAGGTGAAGGGGCAGAGAAATTAGGGGATATTTGATGCACCACCATGTCATGACAGCAAGACAATAGCAAGAGAGTTGTTGTTTCAGTGATGAAATGACTGTGAAAAATCTATTAAGCAGTCATTGTTCTTCAGATGCGATGGTGAAACTCGTGATTAAAGTTGTCACTCGCGTAACTTTGTGGCATTGCAGTCTGCACAGCTGATCAAGTTGTGACAAAACGGGCCTAATATTTGAAAGAATTTTAAAATCATCCTCGATCAGAACTCTCAATGAAGGACCTCGATGTACAGTTCTTTGTGCCCGTTTGTGTAATGACTTATGACGCTGTTCGTAATGACTTTCTGACCTTGTTTGTAATGACTCTATGACCTTGTTCGTAATGACTCTATGACATTTGTTATGATTCTATAATCTTGTTTGTAATGACTCTATGACCTTGTTCGTAATGACTCTACGACATTTGTTATGATTCTATAATCTTGTTTGTAATGACTCTATGACCTTGTTCGTAATGACTCTGTGACATTTGTTATGATTCTATAATCTTGTTTGTAGTGACTCTATGACCTTGTTCGTGATGACTCTATGACATTTGTTATGATTCTATAATCTTGTTTGTAATGACTCTATGACCTTGTTCGTAATGACTCTGTGACATTTGTTATGATTCTATAATCTTGTTTGTAGTGACTCTATGACATTTGTTATGATTCTATAATCTTGTTTGTAATGACTCTATGACCTTGTTCGTAATGACTCTATGACATTTGTTATGATTCTATAATCTTGTTTGTAATGACTCTATGACCTTGTTCGTAATGACTCTATGACATTTGTTATGATTCTATAATCTTGTTGTAATGACTCTATGACCTTGTTCGTAATAACTCTATGGCATTTGTTATGATTCTATAATCTTGTTTGTAATGACTCTATGACCTTGTTCGTAATGACTCTATGACATTTGTTATGATTCTATAATCTTATTTGTAATGACTCTATGATCTTGATCCTAATGACCCCACCAAATAACTGAAGAAAGAATAATGTTGTGACATTACAAATAACAGCCACCGTAGTCGAGTGGTCTGCGGCCCGTGTTCTGCATCGGGTCTCTGCTTGTGCAGAAAGACTGCGGGTTCGAAACCCGGCAATGAATACGAGCTGTTTCTCGTTTCACGCCGTGAGCTCGCACTTATCGGTAAGACCTCAACTCCCCGCCCATGGACACATCCCAGGATCGTCGCATGGAGCTCACCATCATCCTTACTCTAAGAATGTTAACCTTAAAAATTTGAAAAACCACTGTACTAAATGTCTATGTACTGTGTACTTGATTGGAAATAAAGATTATTTGTTTGTGTGAAGGCCAGTTAATAAGAGCAGTGAGAAATTTACTCCTGGGATGCCTTCAGTGTTGACACTTTTTTCTAACTGATTGTGAATTAATACGCTAATTAACTGAAAAATTAATCTATTTAAACATAAAAGTAATTTTAGTAGAGTTATTCACTTTAATTTATGGTGAAGTAATACAGGAGTGCATACATCAGCGCCATAAGAAAGTGATAGTTGATGTAGCCATGGAAATTTTGCGTGAAATTAAAATTAGAAATGAAAAATATTGCCCTATCATCGAAATCTCCTAGCAACCTTTGAAATTCTGAAATTTGTGTCAACTTGCGAATAAATTAGTTTATACAAGATAAACTTGAACTTTTGCTTAAGCTATAAGAACTCTATGCTCTTTACATACACATTTGTGTGCCTTGAGTTTGAGAAGCTCGTTACTGAGATTAAAATACACTACAGAGTTTCAATACTGTGTTCAAATACATAGTATCTACCCTAGCAAATACATCGGATCTAGCTAATGCATAGTACCTAACTACAAATGCATAATATAAATACAGAGCACTAATGTGCTCTGTGTATGCGAACTTCAGCGACATCTAGTACAGGGTGACCAACACAAATTCCTTTTTTCATAACTTTTTGATAGGCAAAAAAGGAAGTTATGCTGCCGCACGCACCCTGAATGACAGTCACTTGAGAATCTGCGAGGTGAACACCATTCCCTGATTCACAAGACCTACGGAGTGACGTCACAAGAGGCGGTGGCATGAGGTGCTCCTATAACAAACAATGGCAGGACCTAAAGCCCGGAGACGCTCGTCGCGGATGCACACTACTCGTCCGTCCCTCACACAGGCAGCACCACCTCCAGCCAGGGCTGTAGGTGTGACTGGACCAAGTCAAACTCAAATACGTGCGGTGTTTGGGGCTCAAGTTTGTGCTCATTGGAGAATTAAACTTTGTCATTCCGTGTAGTGTTTGAGGCTAAAGTTTGTGTTCATTGAACCGAACTTTGTACATTCCGTCTAGTGATTGGGACAGAAGCTTGTGTTCATTGAACTGAACTTCGTACATTCAGTATGGTGTTTGGGACTAAAGTTTGTGCTCATCGAACTGAACTTCGTACATTCAGTGTAGTGTTTGGGACTGAAGTTTGTGTTCATTGGAGAACTGAACTTAACCTTGAACAGTCAATTGAAAAGTACATTGCACCTAGTGTACATGAGAGCTCAAATTTGTGAAAAAAATGTTATCATGCTACTGAAAGTACAAAGCAATGGCATACGGGTAAAAGTAATAATTATTTAATTATACGCTTGAATTACTCAGAGTTGAAATCTCTGCGATCGGTGAAAGCTGAGCTTCGAAAAGACAGCAATTACATCCACAATTGACCTTTATAAGATCACTGGATTGAAGTGGACTATGCTATGGATTTGAAAGCATAAACTGAAGATCATTAATTGAAAAATAGCAGTTTGAAGTATGGTTTATTATTATAATCATCCAGTACCTGGTTTAATAACCGTGCAGTTGAACCTCGATTTAACGGACACACTTTCCCCCCATTAGACCGTTAAATCGAGAATAATTCTGTATCGTTTATAAGCTTTTTTCTAATTTTATTTAAATTTGAAGATTTGCGAATAAAATACAGGGTGCGGCAACATAACGTTGCATTCGAAATCCGTTGCATCGGGGTCCATTAGATTGAGGTTTAACTGTAGTTCAAATGTGGTCATATTACTTGGAACCTTCGTCAACTAGTGAGAGCTTCAATACAAGGGACAATGCCCAATCCGAATTTTTTCGTCGGTTTCATCGATTTTTTCATCGATTTGCGGTGATAATCATTGTTTATAGTAGGAACTTCCGACGATAGAAATAGTACCGGTTATTACCGGTAATTATAGGTAATTCCAGACGATGAAATGTTCGCGGACGATATTGACCGGTCTTTACAGTCTTATTCCTACCGTCATTCCAAGCATAGGGAAAAGACGATAAAAATACAGTCTTTTTCAAATAATAATTACCGGTTTATCGTAAGATATCATCGGTTTATCTTAAGAAAAGGAGATAATTACCGGTTAATGCTGACGAAAATTAGCGCCGGTCAGACGATAAAGTTCGGATTGGGTGAGACACAACTCTGTGTTTGTGGTGTGTGACGTTTTCTTTTATATATGAGTTTTGACTGTCCCATGCCTGATACTCACTGGACCGAACAATTAGCTCAAGATGGTGTTAATAAATCTCATTTTACCACGTGCAGTTCTGAGCCTTGTCTAATTTTAGCTAGGTAAAAAAATCATGACAAATCTTGACATTTTTTGCTTAATGCGTAGATTCTTTAGAATTCAACTTGAACTCCGACATATTTCAGCTGAATGCCCTGTAGCCCCCCGGTTCATGAAGCTACCTGTTGGCAATACACAAGCCTAATAAGTGTAGAAACTTGACATGTATTTGAAAATATTTAATAGGAAAGCGACATTCGGTGTGAAGGGATTTAATTCACAAACGTGAAAGCGTGTCTATGTTACTCATGCAAGAGGAACGTTTCTATTAACGAAAGCGACTCAGCATACAGAGCGAAACGTTCTGCCTCAATGGTGCTGTCCTGATCAGAACGCAACGTTCCTTAGAAACTGTCAGCAGAAAATTTTCCCACAGACCAATAGTTTTGTAGAAATATTTTGAAACGAGTGAAAAAGGGAACAAACCTACCCTTATCAGAAAATTTTCTTAGGAATTAATGGTTTTGTTATTGTTAATAGAAAAATTTGAAACAAATGAAAAAACACATCTTGAACTGGATACTAACTTAATTTGATCAGCTAACTTGATAAATAATTCTGTAGGGAGCCAATATGTATTGTTATTGTTCAGTCCGTATTGTTATTTATGACACAATTTAACATTAGCTTATATCTCAGCTTTCATGCAAAGTGTCAGTGACTGATGTGTAAATACTAGAGAAAAGAACTTACAGAGTCCAGAACTCTTTTATTAATTCTGAAAATTACGCCACTGATTGCTCACAACTAACTCATACATTGCAGCCATGTGATGTTCATATGACATTTCGATGTGTCAAGGAAATTTTCACTGGATATTGACCAAAGTAATTTTATTCTTCCTCAGTTTTGTAGCTGTAATGGCATAGATGAGTGACAAAATAATAACTGCTTACACAAGCCTACTCTGTTAAATTGCGTCGCAATCTCAGACGAGAGTTGCGGTTGCGATCACCAGCGCCATGTCTCAAGTTAATGTAAGTAAATTGTGATAAATGTAAACTGACTTTTGGTGTTTTGTGAAGGCTTATTTCTTAATGTTAATGCTACATTTGACTGGTGATGTCTTCCATGAGAAGAGACGCATAGATTTTAGAATTTTAGTATCATTTCCATCGTGGTAATGAGGCAGCTATTTGGGCATACATTACGCATTAAATTTCGATTGTGATGTCTGAATTGTTCATGAAGATTTTTTTTTCATACATTGTACTTGGTTAAGAAAACGTCCCTTCCGGTCTCTCCGTTATTTGTAATGCGTTGCGATGTAAAATATTTTTTCGCTTAGAGGGAAACTCTACGGTGATATGATGCCGTATTTCGGTTTCAAGAATCGCGTCGGGACAATTCAGTGATGCATGACATACTTCAAAACAAAATTCTTATGCGATATTAAGTTTAAATTTAACTGCAAACAACAGTTATTAGTATAGCAGCCGAGTTAAAGTATTTCTCATACACATATTATTGACAACTTTTAACTGATCAATTTCTGTACGAATTATAAGCCTCAAAATTTCACCAATTCATTCGAAGATTCGTCAACTTCTTTTACCCTGGCTGACTGTTCTTTGAAAGTGTATCAACAGGTCATTAGAGGGTTAGATCCTTCATAAACAGGAAGTGCGAACTGCTTTGTTTCCTGATCAACACTTGCAACATTGTCGAGACAAACTCACGTTGCGATCACGCATCAGAACAGCAACGCTAGGTTTAGCGACTGCACTTTAGTAGTGAACAAGACAGGTGAACTTGTCTGTAATTTGCAACTGTAATTCAACTTTGCTGGCAAATACAAGTCACATGTGAATCTAAATATATCAATTATGAATAGATTTGTACTCATAATGATATTTTGAGTGGGTCATGTAGTATGCAGTAGGGTAACAAATTCAAATTATTTTTCTATACATACATTCAGTACCAGCTAAAGATCAACAACAATATTATTAGGGAAAATTGAGCAAATACTCGGAATGAAAGTGATCGCAATTCCTGCTTATTCCTGAGCACTAGAATTGCCTGACTCGCCTAACTGACCAGTTATGCCAATTACAAAATTTGAGCAAAAATATTTGATTTTTAAATATATTCGCTAGGGCATTATCATGATATCGGAATACTTCTCTTTTATTTAAATGGATATCCAGACTGCTTTACTTCTTATGATCTGCAAGCATAATTAAAATATTACGTGGGGCACACCCAGTAATTAATGATAATTAAATCTTTATTATTGGTTTCATTGATTTGTAAACCCAATTAGTGTAATTACTTGATTAGTGTTATGAATAAATCTAGAGTCCGATTTATTTATAATACTAAGGTCTAAACGATTTACAAGTTCTAGTTTTCTACCAATATTTCAAACTCCTCGGAGGTAAAATAACTTAAATAAAATAAGTGGGTCACATCATTCATAACATTGCGCCAAGTAAAAACATATTAAACTTTTAGCAATTGCAATAAAAAAGAATTGACCAACGCTTCGTTGCATGAATTGAAGTGCTGCAGCTTATTACAGTGAGTGAAATGAGTAAGATGATATATTGTATGTAATGCTGAGGTATTCTCGTCATGAGCTACTTACTGTTTTACACTTTTATGATATAAAATATTTATTTTCTCTGATATTATCAATATATTACGTAATGATATTCGGAGAATTATAATAATATTAAAATAAATATAAAATTAAAAAGTAATTTAATAGTATACAATATACAAATATTATATACATCATTATAATATTATTAATATTACGCAATCTAACATTAGTTAACATGAAAAACAATAACCATATTTGGGTTACGAATTGGCTGTATGGTTCCAAGATTTATAGCTCTACCACATACTACGGTTAGAATAGAATAGAATTAGGCTAAGAAAATGTTATCACTTAGCATCCTTCCATTCCTAGTGAACAGTCAAAATTCCAAGAGAAGGTTGTAAAGCTAATTTTGAAAACTGAAAATTTGAGTTTTTTACTCAGTATTCTTAAAATTAACGCAATTTTTTATAATTCTTCCATTGAGTTATTTTTGAACTTTTATTCTGCTATCCTCGCTCCCAATTACTTCTCTCCATTCAGTTGTTGATTTAGTTTAACTTATTTTCAACATTCCCTAAGAGGTGAAGTCGTCAATGCAGGCAGCGCGCTAAATGAGCAACTGATGAGTATATGAGCGCAGGGTTCGAGTCTTTCTCACCGGCTGGTCGATTTACTCATGAGAACTTGGCTTTGCAGTTCTTGGTGTTACGTCTTTGTGTTATGAGAATTCGGAATCGAGAGACTAAAAAACCTCGTCTTCTGTAACAGCGTTCTCTTCTTTGTTGGGAGAAATATTCCACGGACATGTCACAGCGGCCCATAAGCTTTTCTTACATTATTATTGTTATTGCTGTTATCATTATCATAATTGTTATTATAATGGTTTAACCACCGTCTTTTTTGTACAAGGAATCAGTTTTATGCATGAAACTCTTTTCGCAGATCAGACAGAGGAGCATGGTTTCTAATGAAAGAACATATGCTCGTTTATATTGGTTGCACTTTATATTAAAAAGTCACAGTAATTCTACGCCATGATACAACTCACTCTAGTAAAAAATCAGTGGGCTTATTTTTTGCTTCTAATTAGTTTCATCAAGAGGTGAAGAGACAGAGTGAAATCCGAATTGCATTCCAATGCCCAGTTTACTCTGTAGTTTTGCTTTGTGGCTTTGATCACAGAAAATCCAGTCTCACAAAGATAAGAGGTCGGAATTAGAACAAGGACTTTTGGTGCTCGTGTGGTGATGGCAGGATAGTTTATCTGAACTTTAATTAATCTACGACTGGTCTGGAGACTGGAGTTTGGGGACCCAAGACAAATCACACCAACGAATTACACCTCCGCTTTCACCCACAAAGTAATATATGTACACCGTCCAGACACAAACACACAGAGTATACACTGTAAAGACACAGACACAGTATACACTGTAAAGACACAGACACAGTATACACTGTAAAGACACAGGCACAGTATACACTGTAAAGACACAGACACAGTATACACTGTAAAGACACAATACGACATAACCCCCTAAGGACGCCCGCCTGCCCCCACAGGTGGTGTCGTCGGGATCAGGTGTGCGAGGCTGGCTAGACGCGCGTGAGATGGGCAACTGGCTGCGTCTGGTGGGCGTGGCTGACACAGCGAGCTCAGGCAACCTCAAACACGTGCTGCTCAAAGGACAGGTCAGAGCTGCGCATGTGCAAAAATTGTCTCCTTCTCAGTAACTCCAAATTTGGGCGTCCTCGTTTCGTCCACAAGCTCCTTTATTCTTAACCATGTCTTGAAAATTCTTTCTTTCTTTCTTTAATTTCCTTAACTTATTTCTGGGAGCGTTAAATTTAGTACTATCATAATTTTTATCTTCTATCAACATCTCTAAAGCAACGTGATAGGATTCAGTAAATGAACATTTTCTAATGATATAACACACTCACGCAAATTAAAATTTTCGTACAAATACCAGAATTTTTCTTGTTTCCCACCAGATTTTCTACGAGACGTTGCGTGACGTCTCTCCTGGAGAAGAGCTGTTGCTAGCACGCAAAACTACCATCGATGTCGATTCCTGTAACGCTGGTAAGACGCAAGATCTCCGTCGAAACGAACTTGCTCTTGTTCTGCTTTCGTTGGGGTACTTTTAGAAGACTGATAGTTGTGAAAATGATTTACCTTTTCCTTGAGTTGCATAGCTTTATGAAGGAACCCTCCTCAACATAGTAAAATGATGTCACATTTATATGTTTAAAGAAGAAAAATAGACTAAAGCACTATGAACGTGTTCCTACTTTCGAGATCTTCTGATGGCATTTTGTATGATTTTGTGTTTTTTGTTGCGGAACGATTTTTATTTATTTATTTATTTTACTTCTATTTAACTTACAAACGTGTCAAATCATTTAGCCGTGCTCTAGACATGACCTATAGGAACGCTATTGTATTCTGTGACTGCAGTAGCGCACTTGAACTAATGATAAAAGTAATATACAGCGTCATTTTACAATTAAAAATATATCATTACGATATACCTGCTGTATAGTATGTAACTGTGCACAAACAGTTTTTTCAAGAACGAAAGAACATTTTTATTACAGTAAGACATATCATGACATAAATATAACATCCCATACCAAGTCCCAATGTCATGCGACTTGGATAACAGCCCAAGAACGGGCCGAACAGCTCGTTTCTATAGCCATATTTTATTCTATATCAGATATTAAACTCCTGCCTTTATTTCTGGTATTGAACAGAAGACCAGACTTCGGGATCAGGGGACGACACGGTTGATTATCGCTCAAACATAGCCACGAGCGCAGCGGGTGGTTCTAGCGAGAGCGGTGCTGCTGAAGACGATATTGATGACGATGAAGGAATATGTCACCACCAGTGTCTTCAGTGCGATAAAAACTTCAACGACTACGATACGTATGTCCATAGATAAGAATCATAAAGCATCTATAATATGTAAGTCCATAGATAAGAATCATAAAGCATCTACAATATGTAAGTCCAGAGATAAGAATCATAAAGCATCTACGATACGTAAGTCCATAGATAAGAATCATACAGCATCTACAATGCGTGAGTCCCTGGGTACAGAACATAAAACATCTACGATACGCAAGTGCCTAGCTATAAAATATTATACACCTACGAGCCATATATCCTTGCAAAGAAAACTCAAAACATACTAATGTAAATTGATAT
>VCRD01004875.1:6838-37904 GCA_006783055.1 Trinorchestia longiramus
ATATATAAAGTACATATATATACATATATATAACATTTTGTGTATACAAATACTTGGATAATTTATCCCTTTCCAGGCCGAATTCATTTTTACGTGTCATGTACTTGCTCTTTCTGTCTTGTATCTTCTGTCTTATAACTTCTCTGTTTGTCTTATAACTTCTATCTGCCGTGTAATTTCTGTCTTTTAACTTTTGTCTGTCGTATAACTGATGCTACCGGTATTGGTGCAAAGAAAACGTTTTTGATCTCAACACTTGAAAGAATGTCTTAAAAGTCACATTCCTTAGTTCATATAGAAAGGGGAATTTGAACTCATCATAAGCATTAAATTTACTGGTGACTGATGAGCCACTTCAGGGCGAAAGGATTAAATTGACTTTGTACTATCACAGTCTGTAATTATACAAACAAGAAATTTGTGACGTAAAACTCATTCTTATGGGTGCTTGAAAATAATACTCATTTAATAAAATATTCTACCGTTCTTCAATTGGTATAACTTATTTTACCTGCATAATTATTCAACAAAACACTTCACAATTGGTCATTCAACTATATTCATGAATATCCATTTGAATAAATGGAGTTTACAGCCCAAGACTCATCTTACTCTGAGATTTAAAATAATACAGAAGTTTTACTCCTCATAAAAGGCTTAAAATATAAAGCTATTTGAACTTAAAGCTACACACGCTAATCTCAAGCTACACAGTCTTTATAATTCCAGGATAAAACATCTGTCTCTAAAAGCATGAATGAACCAATGAGAAAATTGACACACTAGTTCGTTGTTATACGCTGCTCGAGCCTAAGCGTTATCGCTTAATGGGTTTCAGTTTTATTGACTCTCGAAAATATTCTACTCGGTTATTTTAATGAGCTCTCCCTGAGATCACATTCCATTTTTGTTCTTTTCGAGCCCTTCATAAATGTTAAAAATGTTCCACAGAGCCGTCATTAGATTCGTCGAACGTGTGCCACTGAAGCCACAGAAAATTTGTTCATTAAACACTTGAATTAGTTGCTAAAACTGAATTAAGTGTTTGATTTTTTGTTAAATTTAGGTGCTTTTAGCAAATCTGATATTTTTTGGAGATCGCTTTAGGACGTCTGTGTTGAACAGGGTTTTTGCTGACGCTCTTCAGCACCTACGCTACAGAAGTTATGTCCTAGATTTTTGCGGTTTTAATTACTTGAGCCCTAACTGTACTTTATTCATGCATAATTGATGCTGAAAGCACTCAAAATGTTGAGTATTAAATCCGAACCATGGACTACTATGAACAGGACGTGCAACGACATGTAGCTGAATACGGTAGCGGAGGCCAGTTCACTGAGCTCAGTTATCCCCCATCTGTCATAATGCGAACATTGTCGTAGTCTGTCACTCGGTTTGAATCGGACATTGTTGTTTGTTTCGAGGCACATTGCTGCATTTCTAAGTGGATACTGTTTGTTTACAAAGTTTATTGCTAATTATATGTATTAAAATTGCCGAACATGTGTGGGGTTGTGAACTGTCGGGGTGATTACAATAAGGAAAACAGGCGCCGCACAGTATCTTCAATGTGCCTGCTTCATGTCTGCCTTCTCCAAAATTTACACCTCGCCCGGCGAAAGTGGAAGACCAACAACTGAGGTATTTTCTTCAGAAGGATAAGATTACTTCATTTGATGCTCTCAAACCTGAACGTAACCTGCAAAAGCAGTATAAGAACTTTATTATTTCAAGATCGAAAGAAAGGCTTGTGTGTTTGTTCATGACCGACAACTTCAGTGAATGCAGCCTGTCTGTAATTGTCGAAAACAAGCCCACTTTGTGTTCGCTCAGTGCATTCAAGAACGGCATTAGTGTACCACTGTTTAACACGTTGACTCCGATTGCCTGATTGGTGTAAAACTTCACTTTGTACGCATAGTCACCAGAAGGATCTGAAAAAATTACAGAACCTAACCTACGTGGTACACATACGTACCACTTCGGAGTCAACGTGTTAAGACACTTCATCCCAACCATGGTTTGAGATCGTATACTCAGTTCGACGAAACTGGGCGCTTGGCAATGCACTATGACATCCCGTTTGACAAAACGATCCAAAATGTTGTCACTCTTCTTCAAGCTCACACATCAGCCTGTGTCCACACCGAGAAGGAGAAAAAGTTGGTATTTTTGACACGTCAGTTGGAACTTTTATTACAGAAGCAGTTTTCCATGAATGATTATTGTTTTGCTCCTCAATCCTACCCAAAGTGTAATTATGAATATCTCAGAGACATTTTCGTGCTGCTATGCAAACGCAAGCTGCAGTACATCACTTCATCTATTGACAAGGACCAGGTGCTAAGGGAAACATTTGATAAAGTCCAGACACTGCAGCAGAAGAATGTGTTTCTTTTAGTAGATGAAGTATAGATTCGCCCAACTGTTTAATTTTTTGGTGGGGTGCTGAGTGGCATGGCCGAGAACAACCGAAACTGCAAGACCACTTCTATGCTGTGTGTCATGATGAAGTCGCTGCACAAAGGACCTAGTCTGATGATTTCAGTGGAATTGACATTGACTGTCCCAAGATGTTCCGTCGTCTGGCAAATGTTCTATTGAATGGACTCCGCAACCTAGAGAAAGACCAGCAGAAGAAGACAGTCTTTCTTCAGACCTCTGTAAAGAAGGCCCGGTTGGCTGACTAATCGCCGCAGTTTAGTAGGTTTTTGCTTCTATGTATGTTTGTTTATATGCGTGAATGTTTGTATGTTTGGTTGTTTGCATTGGAAAAGGTTTAACTCTAATCAATTTGTAAAGTCTAAAATTGCAGCAGCTCGGCTTTCTATAAAGTGGCCACTAAGCTCATACAATAATACATGTTAAGTCCGGTTAAAATTGGTATTTCAAAGCATTAAAGTGCTCTAAACCATTTAAAATTCACTGTAAAACCTTATTATCCCTTCTATTACTTGAAAGAAGTAATTTTTGATCAATTTGTCCGATAGAAAATGTTGTGTTACTAAGAATGCAATGGCCTTCGCTAGCATAGTTAGCTATATGGCGGTGTACGTCCTGTTTATAGTAGTCCTTGATTCGAACATATACAGAAATTATGTAGAATGTCAGATTCAAGTTGGTGTATGCTGACATCAGACGTGTATTCATTAATAAAAATATACACAGCCTGATATATGCTGACATCCAACGAGGATGTACAATAATTTATACTATATATTTTTATATGTACCTATGTACATTTACTGGATGTTCATTAATGGTTAAATTGGCAGAAAATCCAATGACTCCTAGAATTTTTTTCTTTAATTCTCAGCAAATCCTGGCAATCAAACTTCCTATTTTGCATTAAAACCGCTCACATATCTCCTTATGAACTTCATATTATGATAAATAATTTATTATCAATCAATTCTACTATTTAAGCTTCTGGTGATGAATTATCTTCGTATTGCTTCACATAATTTCCCATCTTCATTTCATTGAGCAAGACCTATTAAAACAACAACTGGAAATTCCTTTTATGAGCTGAAAACAGCGGACTCCCCCCTTAATTTCCCCCGTAACAACTCTGAGACTATTCTTCTAAAGTTATCTCTCTCGTCAATTACTAGTATGCTTCAGTTCGCTCCGAAATTCTAAGATTTTTCCCTCGCTATGTTCTCCATTTATCTCACGAGGTTCTCATTACTGGGAATTTTCCTTCTTTACCTAAGTTAAACATTTATGGATGAGCAAAATGCGTGGGATTTGCAGCTTTTGATGTTACCGGTGAGCAGGCCTGTCATTTACATATGATGCGAGAACCTTCATAGCCACGTTACCAAACTCGCTATATATCTCGATTTTTCAACCCAATATCAATAATCAACGAAATTCGTTCAAAATTAGCGGTTCCTAAACAAACAATAGCGTATGTATAAATTAATACTAAGCACTCTGCACTTTTTCATCTAATTCGTATTCATTAATGAGCGCAATATACGATGGATTAGCAAGTGCAGAAAAACGTATTTCACGGTGATGCACTTTGTAATTTGGATTCTAAACTTTATTGACGCACGGAACCGGCATCAAGAGCAACGTTTGACTCAGGAATCGAAATCTTGGTATGCGAGATACACGCACAAATTTTTTGGTACAAATTTCACTGATCAAAAGAAGCGAAAATGACCTGAAACAATCCAAAATAAGAATGGAAATCGACATGGTGAGCGAATTCGTCTATGCAGATGCCATTCATTTAAACCTTGCTTGCTAATGTTGACGTTGATGATAATGAGTCGATGTTAATGGAAACTTTGCGGGATTGGCTATCCATTGAAACTTTATAGCAGAGATATATTAATGTTTAGTTTTTTACTCAATTTACTTGAGAAGGAAGAGCAAACAAAACTACTCGCAATCTCTATAATTTATTAACTAAAATCCTCAAAAAACGACAAAAAATAATTAAAGAATGAATATTTCGACCATACAATTCATTTTCCAAATCTCAAAAAATTATACATGATGAGTAAATGGTGAAGTAAACAAAGAAATATTTCGGCACGTAAATAAATAAAATACTGAAAGTATTTGCAGGGGGTGAGCAGATTGCGTATCATTTAAAACCAGTTTGTCTCCTCATAGGACTAAAGGTTCTTAATTGCTAAATTAAATGATCAAATATTATTCATTAGATACAGCAGGGTTATTGTGAAATTTTCTTTTAATGAATCACTTTGCTTTCTTGTTTTTCATTCTGACGAAAAAATCTACAGTGCAGTTCGTTCAAATAAATCCTTGCTAATACCACACTTATAAGTAAATCCTTGCTAATACCGCACTTATGATTAAATCCTTGCTATTACCACACTTATGATTAAATCCTTGCTAATACCAAACTTATGATTAAATCCTTGCTAATATTGCACTTATGATTAAATCCTTGCTAATACCGCACTTATGATTAAATCCTTGCTAATACCATACTTATGATTAAATCTTTGCTAATACCACACTGATGATTAAATCCTTGCAAATACCACACTTATGATTAAATCCTTGCAAATACCACACTTATGATTAAATCCTTGCAAATACCACACTTATGATTAATGAGACTACAATAAGCAAAATATTTTCACTGTTGAAAATATTCTTGCTTATGAGGTCACAATAGTCTGGCAGAAACATAGCATTGCACTGCATTTGGCTACGTGTATTGAAATTCCTATGAACTTTTTAGTCAAGATTTCCATTACATATAATTTTTGTCATCTACACATTACGTAACTCATCAAAGGTAAAAAAATATTTGTTCACATAAAAGCCAGTCTAATTATCCGGTACTAGCCAGTGCCCGTGGAAATTCCACGATTTAGTTTTGACTAATTTAAAATCATTATAAAGATAAATGAATCACAGATTTACGACAAATTATTGTATTTTAAATTGATACATTTTATTAATATATACAAGACTTTCGTTTTGCATCTTATCTACCGATAACATGGCCCAGATAATACCCGTTAAAATGCCTTGGTTTAAAAATGACGAAATTAAGGATATATGAAATAAATATTTTTTTCAGTTTTACCCGTGGTACCATCAGAATCTGAATATCTTTCATGAATATACTCGTATGCAGCACTTCCATTCTGTACCGTATTTACCGATAACATGGCCGTGTAAGAAAAGAAAACTAATAACGGAAAAAATTGAGTATTTTATGGTGATCGGGTGCCTTTGGTATCACAATACAATGCTTATAATACATCCATACCCGTTCTGATTTCAGTTCAATTATTTTTCTTCAATAATAGATAGGAAGTAATGGGACGGACACGCACAGATACAGAGGGAGAGAGAGAGAGAGAGAGATGGAGATACATTATCTTTTATATATACTAGTGCAATGCCCGTTGATAATTTGTTCCCAAACGAATCAGTTTTGGGCTTGGGAAGAGAATCAGTTTTCTATCGAACGAACAACGTCCTTCTTGCAGTCGAAGTCTTGCTGCTTCTCTCTTACGGTTGGACATGTTTCTATCCATGTTGGCCTTTTTTGCGGGAATTTTATTCTGGAATATCCTCTATTATCTCTTTGAAGCTTTTCAGGAAAACCACAATTCCGAAAACAATGACTCAATTTCCAAAATCTTTGGCCTTATACCAAGTGGTAGCCAGGTTACTGGTCAAACTAATTTAAAACATTTCTTTTCGCATTATCAATTAAAAATATCAAAGTATCATGATGAAGTTCAACAGAAAAAGGTCTAAAGAAAATTTCTATTTGTAAAAATAAACCGATTGTGTATTCTGGATACCATAATGCAAGTGAAAGGGAATTGAATTGCCACAGAAAAATAATGCAATGGAATGATTTCTTGTATTTCTTAAGCTTTATCCTTGTTGCTATCAAAGCTATCGATTAGAGGAGTGTGACACAGGGACAGACAGACGTGGCTCTTATTATAGTATCGATGGATTAAATTTTATGCAAACAGGCTCTAATTTCAATATCAATGCAATCTTAAGAATCAGCTTTACTTGAAAATTAGTTTCCAACCTCCATGAGAGAGTTAATTCGTAATAATTTTACTCAAAATCAACATCAAATGGAAATTATATATTTTCAGTCCTGATGTGAGCAGCCATTCCTGTGAATGTTACTGATCTGTAATGGGGAAAAGTCTCGACGAAAACTTCCTTAATTCTTGGAAATTCGAGACTCCGACAACAGGAATCTATGATAATGATTCTACTCAGTCTCCCGGGACCTAAGTTTTTATCCCGCTGTATAATAATACACAGTTTGTTGCTTGCTTGCTTGGTCCGTCTCTCTGTGACGCTCGTAAGGATTTAGATAGGAGGAAATTCGGTAGGGTATACATGTATTGTAAGCATTGTATTGTGGATACCAAAGGACCATCCTTCAATGTGGAAACTCCTTCACAAAGTTCGCGTTCACTGGCAAATCAACCAAAAAATTCAGTAAAAAACACGTGTATTTTTTCATGTGTGCGTCCACTAGTTACCACATGTGTATATGGTGTAACTTGAGCGTCGTGGAGTAACAGGTATCTTTGTACCCGTCAAAATTCTCAAACTCTGCCAGCATTAAAAGAAACTCTTGCTATGTCAGTGAGCTGTGCAGAATTTTAAACAATTCAAAAATAAAAATTTCAACTGTTACCATAAGTGTGATTGATAGAAAGCTAAGTGATTGTTTTGATTATCTGTTTTAAAGTCTCGGTCCGAATGTACCTGGTGTTTTTTCTGATGATTTAAAAATATCTTCATTTATTTAATATCGATATTAAAACTAAACAAAGAACTGTTCGTACAAATTTAACTCAGTGCTTTGCGTTATTCATTCTTTATTGAATTCTGAATCTTTAGGTTAGGAATATGATTTAAAAATAAAAGATGAAATTACGTGTGTGAAGATTGAAACTTTTTTAAAAAAGGTGAAAAATGAGAAACCAAGTGGTCCTGATGAAATTCCATATGAGTTCTATAAGCATAGTGGTGGGAGTATATAATTGAAATGTTGAGATGTTTGTTTGATGAGATATGGAGGAGTGAAAAGTCCCAAATGAGTGGAATAAATGCAATGTGGTATTATTGCATAAGGGTAGACATAAGAGTAGGAAAGAACTAAAAAATTATCGACTTATTGCTCTGGCTGACACGGTAAGATTTTTTGTGGAATCCTAAATGCAAGGGCGAAATGTGTGGTAGAAGAACAAAGAGTAATGGGGAAAGAACAGAATGGCTTTAGGAGACATAGACGTGGTGAAGATAATTTGTTAGTGGTAAGTGAAATAATTGAAAGAAAGAAGAAGGAAAATAAAAAGGTGCATCTTGAATTTTTGGATATTGGGGAGGTGTATGATAGAGTAAACCGTATGAGGTTGTTCGACGTGCTAGGAAAATTGGTTTTAGTGAGAAGATAGTGAACATTGTGAAAAGTTTGTATGAGATTACGCGTGCAGTATACCAGCTGGGAAATTTAGTGATGGGACAGGTGAGGAGTGTAAGGGGAGTGAGACAGGGTTGTACCCTGTCTTCCTTACTGTTTGGCCTATATACAGAAAAATTAGCAGTTTGCTTGAGAATGAGTGGTTTTGGACTGAAAGTTGGAAAGGAGAAACTGAGTTGTTTGCTGTATGCTGATGACATTGTTGTGGTAAGTGAATCAGAGCAGGAACCACAAAGGATGTTGGAGATTGTGGATGAATACAGTAGAGATTTCAGGGTAAAATTTGGAGAAGATAAAAGTAAAGTCATGGTGATAAATGGTGATGAGACTGACAGAGATAGAGAATGGAATATTGGAGAACTTGAGATAAGCAGAACTAAGGAATATAAGCAACTGGGATGTATGTTGAGTGAAGATGAATGTGCGAGAGCAAAAAGGTGAGAAAGTGGTAAAAGCTATGCAGTGGTAAGGAACATTAAGCAGTGCGGCCAAATATGGAGCAAATAAGTATGAATGTGTCAGAGGAATTTGGAAGAATGTCGCGGTACCTAGCATCATGTTTGGCATGAATGTTATGTCATAGAATGGAGGAGACCTTGAAAAGTTGGAGGTGCTGCAGAATAGGGTAGGGTGTTTGGCTTAGGCGCCCCAAAATGGACGGCTGCCGAAGCTCTTAGAGGGGATCTAGGGTGAGTCTGTTTTCTGAAAGAATGGTAAAGACTGTGTTGAATTATAAGGTGAGAATTGAGCGAATGGAGAATAAACGGTGGGTTAAACAAATTTTTGAATGGAATCTGAGTGAAAGTCTTTGGTAGAAAATTTGATGGGGGCATGCAAGAAAGCTAAAGAGCCAGAAGATTGTTCATGTTAGAATTGGAAGACCTATGGACCATTGGTTATTGAGAAATTATGGAGGTAAAAGACTGGAGTGGAATTGCAATAAGTGGAAGAAAAAAATTGAAAAACTAACAAAAGAGTATGGTCTGAACAAATAGAAGCGTAGTATGAGTGGGAAAACTATTTTAATTTGGTATGCCAGTAAGAATGTACCAAGGTTTGAAATATTTTATGATGGAAGTTTTGGCAGCCAACTCTTGTTTGCTATCAGATGTAAGGTATTAAGTGTGAATAGGCGTACATGGAAATGGGATGAGGGGAATACAAGGTTATGCCTGCAGTGTAACAGAGGAGTAGAGGAAACAGTTGAACATCTAGTATTAGAATCTATTAAATATGAACATGAGCGAGAAAGCTTCATGGATGGGGTCCATGAGCAGTATGGAGAAAACCAGTGGAATGCAAGGTGTGTTTAAGAGGACTCTGGTATGAGATATCTTGTAGGGTTGGATGAGGAATGTAACATGACTGTTGTGGATGCAATGAAAAATTTCTTAGTGCATGCGTGGAATAAGGGACATTGATGTCGAATAGTCAGTTTCCTTGAATGTGACTACCTGCTAAGCATGTGGGGCTGTTTATGACAAGCTGGATCTTCCAATGATGCCCTTACTTGGCTGGTTCATTTGCATGGAATGACTCAGGGTGGCCCCAGAGGAATTACTTTAGATGACCCTGGCTCACAGGAGAAAAACTTTGGGATGCCATCCTGTTGTATGCCTGTGTATTAGGGGGAATTAAAGGCCGTTACAAAGGCCCCAGCCAAACGCTCACCCTCAATTCTAAGTCTAAGTTTAAGTCTAATTATTAAATACCTAAAATTATCAACACCTTTACCTCTCATACAGTAATTCTGAGCCATATTATGTCTTTTACTATAAATGTAAGCGCATATTGTATTTTTCAAGCATGCAATTAAAAGATTCCCATTGTCATTTTTCCAACTACTATTAAACTCAAAGCATTTACTCATCATTCATCTCACGCAATGTAGCAACATTTAAGACCATCATAAAGTGATCGACTATTACAAATGACTTGAACTCGTTTCAACCAATTTTGTGTCCTAGAAAATGCTTTACTTTTCAGTCCAACAAACTGATTTACAGCGACGATATTTTCTATACGAAGTAATTGCTTCGACGTAATTCACGCTCCATTAACAACCCGAAACAGAAATAAATTGTGGCATTTTTACCCTCAACTCTGCCTGAAAATAGGGGCTCATTTTTCAGCAATCCTGATTAGGAAAGTAAAATGTCCGGAGAGGAAAATTAAGCGTTATAATTGAAGAAAAATGTTCTTGGAAACCATGATTAAATGCTTAATGAAGTCACTCGTCAGGGCTTCAGTTTGTCTAGTTTTATGCTATCACTTTTCAGGAGCTGTTATTTTTTTAATACATGGAGCTAACCATGTTGCTACTGAGTACATTCACGGTCAATTTTCCATTCGATTAATTTGCGAGGGAAAAATAGTTCATAATTTTCTACGTGTTTCGAAACACTGGAATAAAAGAAGATAGTGCTGGTAGGACTGTAAATAATTTTCAGCGTCATAATTTTCCAAAAAAATTGGAAAATGACTGACAATTTCAATTAACAATCAAGCAGACTATACAATCCTTTCTATAATTATTATTATAGATGGAAATTGAACTTTTCAATTTTCCATTCATACCGTAAAATCAAAGTGAGAAAACTGAAATACAGATGGGAATTTTTTTCAAAGTTCAGCTCCTCCTGGAAAATATAAAAAGAATTATATAAATAAAGAAAAATATAAAATGGCCTTGAAATATTTCCAAATTTTTCGCTATTGTGGAAGACACCACTGAGGGAAACCTGAAAAGCTGACAGTTTCCAAAAATATTCTGAAATATCGACTTCAAATTTTTATTTTAGGACTACATTTTTATTTGAAAGCCACATTTTTATTTCAGACTCACATTTTTATTTGAGACACACATTTTTATTTGAGACTCACATTTTTATTTGAGAATCACATTTTTATTTGAGACCCACATTTTTATTTGCGATCCACATTTTTATATGAGACCCACAATTTTATGTGACGCCTACATTTTTATTTGAGACCCTTTTAAGAAGAAAACTCTCCGATATAAATGTTATTTTCGTTGCATGTAAATTGAAGTGTTGCAAATTGATTTCTACCCGCATACGTAGTAAAAATTCAAGTATTATAAATTGACTTCTGCCCGTATACATGAATAATATAGTTAGTTTTCACGTGCATTCTCCATACCTGTTTCTTAAAGCAGTTAGATAAAACACACACACCTAACTCCTCTAATTTCATAGACATCACTTGACTAAATGATTTTCATCTCAGCCCAAAATGTTTTTCATGAATTAAAATGAGTGAATTGAATGTATGAAGGGGATTAATTATGTACGCATTTGAGTTAATTTTTTGGACCAGTTTCAGTTTAAATTCTAGTAACGAATAAAAATTGGAATCAAAAATTTAGCTTGTCCGTTTGTGTGTATAAGTTCAATTGTGATTTACTGAGTGTGATTCTCATTAAATGCAGGCTCTTTTTCGGGTTTTCGTTCACGTTACAAGTTGAAACAAACTACACATCAAAATGAACAAATTTAATACTTATTTCTTTTAAATAAGAGACACTGAACACCTGATCAACAGCACATGTGCTTCTCAGATACAAATGGTGCGGTAAGTAAAAATGATTGAGAAAATATGAAAAAGAGCGTTGTGAAAATGATTGTAGAGCAAGCAAATAGAAATGAGAATATTCCACTCTATTCTGAGCTCGTAATGTGGATGACAAAATATTTCTAAGAGCATGGAAGAGAACAGCCGGCCGTGAGAGGATAAAAAATACGCTTTGAGTTTAGCTCTTAATTGTTGACAAAAACCCGTAAAATAGCGTGCGAGTTAGCTCGAACGAGCGAGAAGTTCTAAAGTTACAAAGTTAGAGGCTTTTAAGAAGGCTACGCGGTCGAGAAAGCAATGAAAAAAGTGAGTCGTGGGTCCCGTGTCATTGTTTTGAGCCTCGGTGGATGGTAATAAATTCAACGCCGAATGGCTTGGAAAACCCGACGTAACTGGGCTGGCTGCTCGAACCGAGAAATAGAAAAGTCTCAATAACTGCGGCGAGTATTTTGCACTAAATTGACCGTGAGTGTCGATGTGCGCTAAGGCTTCTAGCAAGTTCATTAGCTCAAGAAAGAATGCAGACGCCCCTGGAAATACAGTGCTTGACGTTTATTAGGTAAATGAGAAATGTGAAGACTTCTTTAGAAAATGTTTGCTCAACTTGAAGCCTAGTCTCATGGTCAAAAATGAAAAAACGTTGTGTGCTTACAGGGAAACGTAAAAAAAATCTCTTCATTAGTGACACCATACGTATTTTTTGCAGTGAATCATAGTTAGAAAATAGTTAAGTCGCTCGAAAAAATAGCAAAACATTTTTAATGTTTGAAAATTTGGATTTGGCGATAAATACTTCAAGTGCGCAGTTTGAAAAACATGGAGTTATTATAAATCAATTAACGTGTGAATAAATCTATTCATAACAACACATGGAATATTTTAGAACAGATTACAGGAATACTGGGCACATCACACGGATGGCTTTTAATGCCACGACACTCTGTGCTGGCATTTTTGCTTTAATAATGATAACAGTTCATTGAACTTAGGAGATTAGACACTTTTTCAGTTCTCTTGCCTCTACCCTGTTGCGTCCATATTCTCATTGAGATGCGTGAAAAATACTCTGAGAAATAATCTACAAATCAATCACTATTTCAGGCTTCTGTGTGAGAGGCAATAATATTTATTGGACAGCGGAGTGCAAATCCCGTATATCAAAATTTTCTTTTCCAGAATTTTTACGTCTCATTACGAACGTCGTTGAATTTCGCAGCTAAATCATCTTCTCTTCACTTTCTTCTATTTTCACTATCACTTACAAACTGTTGCCTATGCTACAGGCACCGAAAATAACGAAACTGATGCGTTAAAGTTCAGTCCAGTTTATTTCACGTGTGGTAAATTAGAGTTTCCACACGTGGACATCGGTATTTAAAAACACGTACAAAAGCATGATATTCTATTCCATATAAAATTTCGTATACGTACATATATACACAAGAAAATGCTATGTATATATATGTGAATGATAAAGAAATAAAGAAAAGGAATAAACCTGAAGTTTATTCACTTTATTTCAACACTAGACAGTTCCCTTGAAAGTTCTACGGTCTAGATTTTACCGATTTGAAATTATTATAAAAATGAATGCATTGAAGATTTGCGACGAATTATTGTGCTTTAAATGAATATTTTTCATTAATATGTACAGAACTTCCATTTTGTATCTCATCTAGCGATAACATGGCCAAGATAGTTAGTACTCGTTGAAATTCCTTGATTTAAAATGATAAAATTCAGGATCTATCGAATAAAATATATATTTCAATTTTACTCGTGGTATTATCAAAATCAGAATATTTTTTATGAATGTAAACAGAACTTCCATTTTCTATTTTATCTACCGATAATATGATCGTGTAAGAGAAGAAAGCTAATAAAAGAAAAAATGGCGTATTTTATAGTGATCCGGTGCCTTTGGTATCCACAATACAATGCTTATAATACATGCACACCCTTTCTGATTTCAGTTCAATAATTTTTCTTCAGTAATAGATAGGAAGTAATGGGACGGACACACACAGATACAGAGAGAGAGAGAAAGAGAGACATGGAGATACATAGTCGGTTATATATGTAGACCAGTGGACCCACAAGTGAAAATTCAAGTGTTTTTTACTGAATTATTTCATTTATTTCCCATGAGAATGCAGGCTTTCTGAAGGAGTTACCATACTGAAGACTGTGTATTTGGTATCCACAGTGCAATGCTTACGATACATGTATGCCCTACCGAATTTCCTTCTATCAAAATCCTTAAGAGCCCCACAGAGAGACGGACCAAGCAAACAAGCAACAAGTTGAGTATTATTATACTAGTGTCCCGTGCCATCAAAAATAATGGCAAATACTGTTTATGCAGCTATTCTTTCTAGCGCTGCTATTCTGTGATTCCTTCTACGAACATAATGCTGGTCATCATCCTCCTGTTCACGCCTCTGCGTCTGCATTAGTCTTGCTGCTGAACGTATGGCCTCTAGTCGTTCATGTGAACTACTTTCATATTGATCCCGCCTCTATTGCCTTACAACAGCTTGTTGTTCTTGAGTTAATCTTTCTCTCACTTTTCTTTTTCGCTCTCGATCTAGTCTTTTTTCCTGGTTCGAGTGGAATTTCAACGCGTAAGCTTATTTCAAAGGTAACTTGTTTTTCTTGTGACAGTAATAAACACTTAGAATACAGTATTTTTGAGCCGCAATAGAAGTAGTTATAGCCATTCGTGTCATATCCTGGATACAGAAATTCAGTATTACTGAAAGCAACTGCGAGCTTGTGTATGTACAGGGTGTCCCAGAAGTAACTGACCCTTTTGATTTGCTAATAAAACGAAAACTATTAACGCTAGGATATTAAAACTTGTTTTATTCGAAAGAAAAACCTTTTTATGCTTTATTAGAACTAGGTTTTGAACATAATGTCTTTCAAATGATAGCCATGGTTGTTTTGACAACTTAGGGTTCGTTTCTTTGTCGTTTCCATAACGCTCCTTAGTGTATCAGGCGATAGTTGTCTTCTTTCAGAACAAATGTTGTTTTTAAGTTCTTGCAGATTTGTTGGACTTGTTACATAAACCCTTGACTTCAGGTAGCCCCATAAGGAGAAATCGCATGGGGTCAAATCTGGAGAACGAGGGGGCCAAGGAATGTTACCAAATCGTGAAATCAAATGATTTGGAAAACACTCATTTAACAATGTCATCGTTTCTCTTGCTGTATGGGCCGTGGCTCCATCCTGTTGAAACCAAGTATTGCGTAGGCCATGTCTCTCAATTTCAGGAATTAGAAATTCGTTAATCATGTTCGGTATTTTTCACCATTAACTGTTACTATTGCGCCATCATTATTTTCGAAAAAAGTGTGGGCCAATCACACTGGAAGCAGTTATCCCGCACCACACCATTACACGAAGAGAATGCAGCAGCCTTTCTTGAATTTCTCTTGGATTTTTATCGCACCAAATTCTAGAATTATGTCTATTTACATAGCCAGACAAGTGAAAGTGAGCTTCGTCAGAGAAGATAATGGTTTCGATGAAAGAGGCATCCTCACACAAACGAATAAAAGATTCAGAATAATTAACACGACTGTGATAATCATTAGGCAATAACTGTTGGGTTAATTTAATTTTGTAAGGATATAACTTCAAGTCTTTTTTAAGAATCCGGTGTAATGTCGATCGGGAAATAGATAATTGAGTGGAACGTTTTCTGATGAAGGCTTTAGGATTATCTGTAACACTTGCAGAAACTCGCTCGATTACAGCTTCAGTTCGAGTTGATTTTAATCTTCCAGATCGTTGTTTATCATTAACATTTCCAGTGTTCGTAAATTTTCGATACACCGATTTAATTGTGTTCTTCGAAGGACTTGTTGTTGTTCTGAAATAATTTCTGTAATCACGTTGCACTTCTGTTGTTGACATTGTCCGTGTTTAGATTTGCAAAATTCTAATTCTTTGTTCTTTGATGTATGGAGACATGATGAAAATTAAGGGTTTGCAATGAAGCAAAAATCGAATGTCAAGCTGGTTCGTAAATAGGATACCAAGTATCCTATTGTGTAATAAAAAGATTTTTCTTTCGAATAAAACAAGTTTCAATATCTTAGCGTTAATAGTTTTCGGTTTATTAGCCAATCAAAAGGGTCAGTTACTTCTGGGACACCCTGTATTTGTAATATGCAATACCCCGCCGAACTCGATATCCACGAAACGGACTCGAGTATATAAAGCTCTGGATCTCTCTAATTTTATTGAAAGTGACTTATTATTGTACACTTGTTCAGCGAAAATGAGTGCATTAATTTACCAGTGAACTGAAACCAAGACCGCCAGTGCTAATTTCTTCCTATCTATTCTTAAGAGCGTGACACGGAACATATACAGTATATAAACAAATATATAAACACACGACGGTTATTCTTAGTATTAGATAGTGGGGTTCTTTTTCTTAGGTCTTTCAGATCATGGAGTGTGCACAAAAATATTTTGATCTTCCTACCTGGGTTCACTAAAGATATCCTTGAAATTGTACACATCATTTTTCTGAAAATAAATAACACCAAAAAAATATCCGGTGGAAATTTTCTAGTGTTCCTGGTTTTCTCTTGATATGTTCATTAAATTGCAATACGTATTTCAAAGAAATTTAACCGCATATTAAATATTTTAACAGTTTTCCTTACGCTGAAAATAAAATAGCCAAAACAAATCTAGTTCGATCAGAAGTTTTGGATAATTTTTTCAGCTAATTTCGATGAACCGATACAAGCTCAAATGGTCCACCTAATGAAATGCCCCAAAAAATCATAAACACGAAAGCATTCACTTTGCCTCTTTTTTGAAAATGTTTTATTTTACGTTTCACCGGCCAGAGCCTGCAAAACAATTACACCAACTCTCAGCATCCCAAAACTCGCCAAAATCTAGGCTCTAGCTCTTGTTTTACTTGTATTTGTTAGAGCACAAAATCACTCTGAAACGTAACAGGGAAAAACAGAGTTGAAAAATCCAGGAAATCCAAAACTTTCACTTGATGCAGAGGCTTGGTTGCTACTCACATGGTATTCTTACGAAAGAATTCAATTCTGAGAGAGCACTGCTCGACACACTGCTATTGTGCCCCCAATGTTCAGTTTTGTGTGTGAGTGTTTTGTTGGACGGTCTTTTGCTGAAGAAAATCAAATATGTAGTTCATTTGTGTCCACTCGACTCCTTTTCTCCTTATGTAAATTTGATTTTCTTCTTGAAACATGAGCTACAAGACCTGATTTACAGTACGAGCTTAATTATCTAAACTATGTTAAAGAAAATATATTGTGGCAGTTGAACATGCATGGGTACATAACAGAGTTTAAAATCAATAAATTCGTTCACTCAACATGAAAAATATACGTAAATATTAAGGTGACATCAGATAAAATAATATCTTCAATTGAAAGAGGTGTGATGCATTTGAGAAAATTACCACCCTTGGTTAATAAAACAAATTTTAATCCGCATGATTTTGTTAAAATATAGCTACCTCTTTTATATTTTTTGACTATGTGAGCAAGTATTTTCTGCATTTTTCGTCAACACATACATACATGCTAGCTAAATTTATCTTCCTAAATCATACATTCTTAAGTTAGTGATTTGATTCTTAATTTTATTATGTAATTCTGAAACAAAACTAACCTATTTCTTTTCTCCTGGAATTTCTACCTTTTGAATTTTTTCCACTTCTTACTTCATCTTCTCATCAGCATTTACGACATTCCACTTAGAATACATCGCATTCCCCATTTCAACACTTCAAAAAGTTCATCATTAAACCCTATTCAATCCCACTCATTTTTCTCCTTAAGTTCAAGAGCTCTCTTTGGCCAAACCCTTGCATGGAAAGAGACACAAGAAGCATTAAGCCCATTAGCCTCGTGAGAGGAATTTTGCTCCCCCAAATGAGAAGAATTTATCATGGAACAATGTATCAGAGGTGCGCAAAACATGACTTCACTAAGCCGAGGCCCAATGACCACATTAGAAAACGGCAATTTGGAGCGCTGGCCCGGCCATTTGAATGGAGAAGATCCCGTAATGGGACTTAAGCAATGGACGTCGTAAGCACTGGAAGTCTTAAGTAATGGAGGTCTTAAACAATGGAAGTCCTAAGTAATGGAGGTCTTAAGCAATGGAAGTCTTAAATAATGGAGGTCTTAAGCTATGGAAGTCTTAAGATATAGAAGTTGCGCCTGACAAATCGACCAAAATAACCAAGAAATAAGGTTTAAACACCCATGAATTTCTTTTTATTGTTCTCTTGGTTCTGTTAGCATGAAGACACACTTACTGCTTCATGAGTATTGAGATATACGAGTAGCGCAACGCGAATTTGTGCGTATTTTTACTACGCGTATGTGAGTTTTCCTAGCGTAAAAATACTACACATGAACGCTGGAATAAGCGTACATGTTAGGCTCTTCAAATTACACGTTTTCCGCTACATTCAACGATCATTCATCGGCATGGGTCTTGGGTAGCACTGCATGGGACTTGGGTAGCACGGCATGGGCCTTGGGTAGCACGGCATGGGACTTGGGTAGCACGGCATGGGACTTGGGTAGCACTGCATGGGACTTGGGTAGCAGCCCAAGAATGGACCAGGCTCATTCCTGTTGCTATGTTCTATTTTACTGCACTAATATCACATACCTTCTTAGTAATGCAATCTCAAGCTCTATGTGAGCATATCAACATGTTTTAAAAATCATTGGACACCTGTTCTAAACAAAAAAGGTAAAAAAGACTCACTGCACCCGAGAAATCAACGCTCTTTAACCACACTTAACTAAACAAAAATATTTTGAAACTGTTGATACACTGAACTTGAGTTTGGAATCAATGCAAGGACCACATTACCTACATATAAAATTTTCAATTAGGTAGTGTCATGTGGTGAGCAACAGCTCACAAATTTCAATTAGCTGAGTAATCAAGCGTCTCTAGGGATGAATTAACTTACCAATTAGTTCATGGAGTTTTTTCATTACTGAGTTGTGATAGACAAGCTTAAATCTCCGAGTGCTCCTCTTTCCTTCAAAATGAGGAGCGAGGGGAATTATTCATACCATTTTTTTCACTTCAATTACCTGATAAAAGTAATTTTACCCTATTATCTTTTTTATCTGTTAGAGGCAATTACCTGTTAAAGGTAATTAAAACGGCAAAATGATGATAAATTCTAGTTTTTCAAAATCAAAAATTTTCAGAATTTTTTGTTTAGCTCTGGAACACTGAATGTTTATTCAATCTCGTTAAAAACTAATACAAACATAGGAATCATATTGAAGCAGCTGTCTTTAAGCCTTTTGACCATCTCAAGCACTCTTAACAAAAAATGGTACAATGGATAAAACCATAAAACGATTAAATACAATAACGTCTCTAATCATCATCCTTCGATAATGATGTATATGTATTCTATCAATACTTGTCTACTTGGGCACTTGTGAGTCTTTATAAAGCTAAGGCTATTATTCTTAGGGCAGCTGATGATGTATTAATAGAAAATAGAGCTTTCTGTATTAAAGACAGGAAATTTCTTAAAAAATTGTGTGGAAACGTGAACTCTCTAAATACATAATTATTAATAGCACAGCGAATAGGTGTTTCCTACGTATTCTGCGTTCGGATTAATAACATCATTGTGAGTATTCTATATTTTGAAGTGGCACGCAAATAAATTTAGGAATGCAATATTGTCGCAGCAAAATGAGGTATTTTTATCGGTAACAGATCCAAAAGCTCTGAAGTTTAGAACATTGAACTCAATATAATATCAAGTGATGTTGCTCAACATAATAATATCAAGTGATGTTACATAATATAATAACATGAAGTGATGTTGCTCAACATAATAATATTAAGTGATGTTATTTAACATGATAATATTAAGTGATGTTACTCAACATAATAATATCAAGTGATGTAACTTAATATAATAACATACTACTGCAGACATTGGACTGCCAATCTGTTGTCTAGAGGACTTTCTTTACTTATTTAATCTTCGGTTTGTCCTGCACTTTTTCATCAACAGTTAGTAAGTGGTCCAGTGAATGCAGAAGAAAAATTCCAACTGTGATAAAACTGAGAGAAAACCAAACTGCAAATCAAATTCATAATAATTTACTGTTAAATTTCATAGTTATTTGTAAGTGATACATTCCCTTCATTTAAACTTATATTCATTCACCATTAAACTTCGCTGTCAATTGTTCATGATATATTTCCTTCATTCGAACTTGTATTTATTCAACATTAAAGTTCAGAGTTATTTGTACGTGATACATTTCCTTCATTTAAATATGCAATTATATGTTTTTATTAATTCAAAAGCCCAATTCTAAAAAAATACTCTTACTATTTTTTTATCGCACTACCTGTGCACAAAATTAACTTTCCATCGTCCATAACAACAAGGCAAGAACTGTGTTTTTTCTTAAAAAAACTTTGGAAAGAAAAATGCATTGAATATATGAAAACAAATCTAGGCTCTCGAGATAAATTGTTATTATCAAAAGAGAAATATTTTTTCCCCAGGATTTAAATTCTTTCTTTCTCTTTTTACAGGAGCCTCGAGTTCTATTTTTACACTATAAACGATTACTTTTCTTCGCTCGTATATCCTATTGGGCTTGACTTAAATTCAGATTGCAACGATACCCTAATGCAACTGAAGATTATTTGAAAGTTTAACACGTAAGAATTTTAATAATTTCAGAAGCATTTCATAAAATTCTAAAACGTATGTTCGACTTAATGTTTCACGGGGCAATGGCTTCTGCCCTCAATGTTATAGGTGACACAACTGAACACAAATCATGTGCTGGCACAACACAAATAATACATACTGGATTATTTACATCCCTCGAAAAATTGAGTTTTCTATGTTGATTTCACTTGATAAAGCAGCAAAGCATGAACAACATTTCCATCATCCGGTCAAAATACTCGTACTATGCTCACGTGCTTTCATTGTGTAGTACGGAATACAATTTCTACGAATTACTGTATTTAATGAATTTAAGTTTTTCTTTAAGTGTTGAGCTTGAAAAATTATGAAAAAATATTGCGCTTTAGCTTTAAATATACTTTATACGCTCATTACGCGCACGCCTGTCAACGACTATATTTACACATCCGAAAGACTACAAATAATTCTTTTCTGCACACAAGCAACTTGTGGAAAAGAAAATAAATCAGAGTACAATGTACATGATTCTATTCATGAATACTTAATGAATTTGTTCCACACTCATACAAAGATGGCTTATCTACTTCTAACCTACAGGAATGTCAGCAGGTGTAGCATAGTGAAACAGATCAGCATGCACTGCAATAACAGACAAACACACTACACAACTTATAATAGCTACCGCCACTAACTTCACTTGACCTCATTTAGGTTTTTCAAGAGTAGTTCTAACGGTAGGCTGGAAATATTAAGTAATTTACTATTCGTTAACTAATATTAGACTAATTTTCGTTAGTTAACTTATCGTTGACTAATTCTCATTAGTTAACGAACCGTTAGCTAATTCTCGTTAGGTAACTAACCGTTAACTAGTTCTCGTTTGCTAACTAACCGTTAATTAATTTTGTTAGATAAGTTACCGTTAACTAGTTATCGTTATTAAACTAACTGTGGACTAGTTTTCGTTAGTTAACTTACCGTTGTTTGATTCTCGTTAGTTAACTAACTGTTAACTAATTCTCGTTAGTAGACTACCTGTTGACTAGTTCTCGATAGGCAACTAACCATTAACTAGTTCTCGTTAGTTAACTAACTTTTAACTAGTTCTCGTTGTTAACTAACCGTTTGTTATTTTTTTTAAACTAACCGTTAACAAGTTCTCGTTTGTTAACTAACCGTTAACTAGTTTAGTTAGATAAGTAAGTGCCAACTAGCGAAAACTCGTCTACTCCAGGCACTGCAAATCCAGGTCAAGGTAATGGGAGCCTTGTCTTTTAGAAGCAGGCAATTCAAGACGAAGATCTGTCGACTTCGTTACCAGTAATGATTGTTCAGTTAATTAGACTCCTTCATTACCTTTGAGCAAACTTCAGACTCAAACAGGACCTAAATCAGGTAACAATCTGGTGACATCATTCATCAGTTGGGAGTTAACAATCCTGATTGTTATGAAGGGTGACAATTATGTCTCCCTTCACACGTGAGAATGTTATTGTTCAGGTAGACAATCTACAAAGTTTCGGAATTATAATTTCCTAATATAAATGCGATTTTTAAAATTTCTGTATATGTGTTTATGTTATATATGTTCTAATTTTCAGCGGCATTAAAAAAACAAGTTTATAATTCAACGTTGTTGAAAATGATTCTCCAATTTACTACGGACTGCAGCTGGGCAGTTCAAGTTCCGTAGACCTTCATTTAGAATGTGTTATTTTTCCCGGCGTTCTTCACTAAAATATTTAATATTTCCCTCGGGTGAGAATACAAGGCTCTCGTGACCAGCGCCAATTGGGTGCTTGTTGAGCACGCCTCCAAGGGGGGCAATGGTGGGCAGGTCCTCAGGGGGGGCAATGGTGGGCAGGTCCTCAGGGGAACTGAGAAGTGTGGGAGCCCTGAGCTGAAAGAGGAGCTGGAGGAGGCATAAACAGGAGCAGGAGGAGACTCGTAAAATGATGCCACCGACTACAACTGTTCCCTCAAGCCAATGCCCACACACTTGAGCCAATACTCACACACTTAAGCCAATATTCACACACTTAAGCCAATACTCACACACTCAAACCAATACTCACATTGAAGTCAATACTCACAATCAATCTAATACCCACAAAACAAGACGTGGAAAAGAATGCATCCGAGAAACAGCACCACACAAAAAAGAAAAATTCAGCTGGACAGAAGAAAACATTCTATGTAAAAAATCCTCGGTCTTTGTATGTGTAAATTTTGGCAGCATGCTGATACACATGACTCTGGTCTATTATTTGTGATGATGCGATTCAAAGCAACTCCATTTTTATTTTATTTCTCTGTTGAGTGTAAGTCCATTTCCCAAAAGGAAAAGCATTAGATTGTAAATGGAAAGAGGCTCTCAATTGAAATGTTACACATTCCCTAATAGTTATTTCAGACAATGAAAATACTAAACTAAACTTATTAACTGTAATTGAAATATCAATAGGTATCGTAATAATAACTTTAAAACTGCGAGTAATTTTTCGTAAGCACGAACGATTCTGAAGATCAGATTCAAATTTAATTCAGAAGCTGAAAATTAAATGTGCACGTACATGTTCGAAAAAACTATAAAATACACATGCATATTCATCACTACGATGATGCATGTGACTATTTTTCCCCTTTTAAGTCATTGGATGAATTTAGATTTTTCTGAGTTCAAACTTCAAAATCTGGTGAAATTTTTGTGTCCTTAAAATTATAAACTCAATGAAGAACTTTCAAAAATATGCTACCAAATTTATTGCGCCTAGCATTCGCAAAATGAACTTCTGCCTCCCAGTTGGGAAAGCGTATAATTTGAATCTACTTTACTGGTGTACTTATACATCACCATACACCTCACATTTGTTGTTGAATATTTGTTTGGGGAACCCATTGCCCTCTAATTCATGCCAATGTAACTAACAACATCTAACTTTGTATGGATCCTTAAAATTGTTCTGAGAGATTACGAATTTTCATTTCGCTCAACGCCAGATTCACAGGAACTTTGTTATGACCGGGGTAATTTTCGAAAATTTCAGGGCAACTTTAGACGTTTCGTCGAGAAATTTGTGAGTCGTGATGTTTGAGTAGCGATGTTTGAGTCGCGATGTTTGAGTCGCGTACGTTTAAGCCGTATAAACGCTTGCCGTATGAATGCAGCCGTAAACAGCGAGTTTTAGACCGTGAGAACATCCTCCTGTCGTAACTTTGTGTCGTATACCATGTAACTTTTGCATTGTAGGCTTCAGAAGCACTGCTTTATAGACATGTCGTAAATAAAAACCAGCCTGGTCCGCTATCGTCACAAACGGATTAAGTGAAGAAATTCGTGGCTTGACTTTACAGCTTCCCTTATGACGTCCGCCCAATTCTGGAAGTAAATTTCAAGACGTTAATCACAAAAGGATATAGTTATCTCTTATGCATAGCTTGGCTGGACAATGATACCCTCTGGAGTGACCCATAAAGACTTGACATCACTGGGCATTTATGCCCTCTGGAACAATCCATAAAAAGAGCATGACTTGAAGTCCTCAAGTCAAAACACAGCTGATGTAGATCCGCTATGTAAAAAGGTATATTCATTTTACGTCATATTAAGCATTAGTAGCTCATACAATTTTGAGATTTATTTTTTTTCCTACGCAAAAATTTAGATCGTAATATATGTAGATTGAAGGATCTAGAGAAATAAATTTCATCGTTCCTAGTAACTTCATTTTTCACTTTTTTAAGAAACAAAATAAATGATTTTATTTAAATATAAGCTAACTTCGCTCCCTCTCATCAAATCATAATAAAAAACTCCAGTTAAAATCCTGAAGAAAGAAATTTACCTACGACGCTGCATTGTGTTCCTAATTATATTATACACAAAAATATGTGTACTGTATATAGTGTATTTGTTACCTAATTAACCCTACAAAGGTAGCCTTGTGTTTCAGCAACGTTAATAATAGCACTGGAATTTTTTTCCATTGTCCCCGTTATGTAAAATGAAAACAAAAAACTCATTTACAAATTATTTTATTTTAAAATGTATGCAATGTAGATAGAGTTTTCCTTTTCATTTAAGCTACTTTAACGGTAGATTTTACTTTCCATAATTAATGAGATTGAAATTTGAAAAGCTACCACATGGATGTATCATACAAAATGACTATTACGACTTGTGTGATGTAATCGACCATTTCTCTTAGTGTAATAACTCTGAAAAACTATTTTTCATCAGGAAGTGTGTTCCAGTGTATAGTTAAACAGACAGTGCGCTCTAAAATTCATGGAGATAATTCATGTCAAGTGGGACAAGGGAAAAATCTTGTATGAAAGTTCACATGAAAGAAATATGGTGTCAGGCACAAGCTCAGCGCGACAACCTTAATTTCATCTGAATAATGTCCTAAAATAATTTTCTTAGCTGCCGGAAAATGTTGATCTAGGACTTATAAGTCCCAGACATTTTTAGTAACAATTTCTAACAAAATTCTGCGACTAATTTTACTAATAAGCATTAAATTAATGAGTACAATGAGTAAATAAGTTTAATTATGTTGTATTACAAGTGTGTAACAATAGGAAACTAACGAAATATTGTCTTTATTCTGTCAACATCGCATTTCTTTCATAAAAATATTTCTGGAAATCTGGTAGTTTCCAATGAAGTAGAAGCTTCAAAATATTTTCCTACAATATATGATCGCAAAAATTCCATGCGGTATGGAAAAATATTCTTGACTCGCGAGAAGCATTCAGATCCTTTGAGCTCCATTCAAAGGTTCCGAAAGCAAAGGTTTCTAACCCAAGTTCAAGTCACTTCCTCCAATTCGAAAACTAGCTGAGTCAACGAGAATTCTTAGGCGACCGTTAATATGCTTGTCTAGGTTGGTATATTGCGGTAGCAAAACTTGGTGTATGGCGGCTAAAAGGCAGATAAGTGAGTTAGGTCTGGTGTATTGCAGTAGAGAAACTCGTATGAGCTCAAAGAGACGTAACTTTTCAGGCTTGTAAGAAGCCATTTTTCAGGTTTCCCTTCCAATATTAGATCGCATAAAGATTCCAATTTTCCACCGAACATGATTTCCCATGAAAAAGGCAAATGAAAACGTTGAATTATTTTTGGTCATGTAACTCAAGTTCATGCTGAGAACCAATAAATATTTCCTAAAAATTATTTAAGACTATTGACAGTTACAGCTACCGTCAGGGACTGTAACAGTGACAATTACAGTTACAGTTCCTGGGAAACAGGCGCCTCATAGCAGACAACGATGGGCCATGGAGTCACCTTTAAAGGGTCCCTCTAGTGGTTGCCAGAACAAAGTTTTCATCAACTGAAACGAACGTCCAACATACAACTAGTTCATATTGTGAGCGCTCTAATTAAATTCATTTTAACAAGCGAGTATTGAAATCAATTACGTAAATTCAATTTCGTAGTTCGAAAAGTCTTAAAAAACAGTGAAAGTAGTGACAACGTCCCACTCACTGTTCTTTTGGCTCTGACTAACTTCTATTTACTCAACAAGCCTCCAAATCAATACAACAAATTGAATTTAATTACTTACAAAACGTCAACAGATTTTGTAAAGTATTCCTTAAAGTCAGTTTTAAATCTATGTGACATAGAACTTACAATTTGCAAGAAGCCTATTGCTTCAAATAAAATTAATTGGTTGAAATGTTGGAAAATTTTGTGAAGTGCTGATGACAACGAGGACCGCTAACATTAAAGGTAATAGAGATAAAATCCTTGTTAAGGGTAATAAGGATAAAATCCTTGACCCTCATGAATAAAATATACCTTCAATGAATTAAGAAGACTATTCATTCTTCTGAAAAAAATTGTATGTGCGAAAGCGTCTAGTATCTGAAGTATCTTGTACTGGAGTGAAACAGAATTGAAAAATTTGCATTTATCACGTTTTCAATTATAATTTAAAAACTTTTGTTTATCGATGGAAAAATTCTTATATTTCAATTGATAAATTAGACAACTCTAATTCAAAGCGTACGCTTATTTACTCACAAGTAATTCGCGTGTTTTGCTGCAATTTTTAACAGGACTGCCAATACAAAATCCTTCACAGGCGGCGCTTGACTTTCCTTGAAGCGAGTTCGGTCAGCTTTTGCAGCTCAAAACTCAATTAAAAAAGCCTCTTGAAATATGAAGTCGAAGATAAATCGAGGCAAAATTTGTACGGGCTCAGCACGGCGGAATTTGAGCCCAGGTGCGTTTTATACAGCCTAGAAATTGTCCTGTAAATTCTGGTCTCAAAAAGACTCGTTCGGAAAATATACAGAATTTCATGGAAGAGGGTTTCTAATTCGTATTTTCAAATTCAACGAAATCTTGGACGAAATTTGTATCGTGAATCCGAGTTTTGTGATCATGATAGCGATTTCTTTCGTAAATCTGAGTTTTGTGTACTAGAAAGCAGTTTTATTCATGAGTCCATTTCAAGCCGAATATCATGGAAATTATACTTAGAACACAGCATTCAAAGCCTCCTAGCCGAAATGGTTACAGACTGCCTGTAATGGTCATAGTTGAAAAGAGAACATAGTACGCACGTACTCTTATTGCAAATATTGTTGTACGCAATACTCTTTACTACTAGGTATCGTACTCTCATCAAGTGAGGCAATGACACCTTGACCTATACATGTACTTTCGTTTGGTGAAATTACAACTGTAGTAAAAATACTCTCATGTCGATCGTCAACTTCCCCTCAATATTTCGAATTTTTCATCACTCGATTTTCGAATTTTGCTTTTCAATTCAGTAATGAGGAAATGATGTCATCTACATATTGGGTCATTGTGAACTGTTATTTATACAAAGCAAGTTGTTCTCAATTATGTCACCTACCTATTGGGTCATTGTGAACTGTTATTTATACAGAGCAAGTTGTCCTCAATGATGTCACCTACGTATTGGGTCATTGTGAACTGTTATTTATTCAGAGCAAGTTGTCCTCAATGATGTCACCTACCTATTGGGTTATTGTGAACTGTTATTTATACAGAGCGAGTTGTCCTCAATGATGTCACCTACCTATTGGGTTATTGTGAACTGTTATTTATACAGAGCGAGTTGTCCTCAATGATGTCACCTACCTATTGGGTTATTGTGAACCGTTATTTATACAAAGCAGGTTGTCCTCAATGATGTCACCTACCTATTGGGTTATTGTGAAGCGTTATTTATACAAAGCAAGTTGTCCTCAATGGGACTGTCGAAATCGACTTCTCTGTGGAACATCTACATCATGGATCTTTTTCAAATTTTGTCCATCCCCATCTTTGAAGATTAATTTGCCGAGTTTAGTTCACTAATAGCGCTAGAAACCAGTGGATAGCAACTTTTAAAGAAGAACTTCGTAAACATATTACTTGTTTTACTTGACCATCTCAAGAAAAATTACAGAATCACGACCTCTGAAGCAGATCTGTTTATTTGCCATGATCTGCAGGGCACTGAATGTTCTTTGTGGTTACCCCCTGTCCTTCCCCCCCCCAAGTGTAACCCTCCCCCAACTGCAACCCTCTCCCCCCCAAAAAAATAAATTTAAGGGGGGAAGCTGGTTTATGTTGGAGTCTAAGTTGCAAGTTGGGCTCATAAAATTAGCCTGGGAGACTGATGGGCGGCTGGTGGGCAACACAAACAAAGGGTTTTTACTTTTTCACGTCGAAAAATCATTAGAAAAAATAACAGTTTGACATAGGGAACATTAAGCGGTGCTTTCTTTCAGTGCGGCGACATGTAAATTCGAAATAATTTTGACCTTTTTAGGAATTATTCGTGTATTTTGAGCAGCATCTGAAAAGTTCTAGCAATGAGCCCTTGTTAAGAGCCTAATGAAGACATAAATGGTCCGAATTTCAGAAATATATTTATCAACGACTTCGAATGTTACTGCCCTATTATGTCCCATTTTAATATAAAAATGACCTATTATAGCAATACGGCAGTCTTGATGAATCTCGAATATTCTCATAACTAATGTTCATTGATGAATAAAATACCTCAACACTTGAAGTACTACCAGTGTGGTACGCGGACGAAGTGATTTAATACAAACACGCTGGTCAACATAGCTCATACCACACAAGCAGCATAGTACATGTACGAGTGACAGTGTAGTACATGTACGGGTGACAGCGTAGTACATGCACAAGTGACAGTGTAGTACATGTACGAGTGACAGCGCAGTACATGAATATAACGCTGTTAGTCATGACTAAGAATATTAATTATAAGAAGCACTAATTAATACCAAAATACTTTGAACGTTAACAACTCGTCACTCGCTCGTAAGTTTCATAACCCCTTATATGTGACTGTGACTTTGCGCATACAATGAAAAATTCGCGCGACTTTGAGCTCAACTTTCCATTTCACTTGAGGCTTCAGTGAAAGCTTTTACCTCTGCATGAATATCTTGATGTTGGACGCGTCAATGTATCATGTATACGTTGAAATCAATTTGTGACCAACCAGATCTCAAATTAAATAACTGTGTCCATTGTTTCTGGTGTGAACAATTTTGTAAACATTGGCTAGGATGTCATACAAAGAATGAAAACGACGAGTTTACAGCCACTGTAACAGGAGGATAAATCTCTCTCAAAAAAGAAATTGCATGAATTAGTCATATCTTATAATAAGTTTTCAGGCACCTATATAAACACGAACATATGCATATACAGGGTATGGCAAAACAATATTATTTAATTTGTAAGCTTGATAAAAAGAAATAAAGTAAAGAATGCTAAATTTAACGTTAGCTTCGAAATGTGTATCTAGTGCAATTTTGTTTTGCGTTCTCTATTTTATTTCAATCTATTAAACGTACGAATATGTGAGATCATTTTGCTGTACCCTGTATAAAGATCCGACTTGACAGCCTTTGAACTCATTCAGCAGTAACTCACTCTAGTCTTTTTCTTTTGCTGCGCTGCTTTTGTGAGTCTGACATCCTCGACCAGTTTCATCGTGCAAACGTCAATTTAAATTCAGAAATATAACTGATGAACTATTTTCGTATTTCCATCACTAGATTCCAAAAATAAAGTTCGACATTTTCTCTCTGATAGACAACTAACTAAATATTGTACAGAAGTAGGGCTGAAGTAAAGCTTTTTGTAAGCCTCATGGTAGACATTTGTTAAAGTGTCAAGTAGAAACTTTTCCAGATGAGAGAAAAACTTGGGCTTGTAACTTGACCGCATAAACAACGCCTCTAACATGGCGGTGCTTTAGCATCCTTTGTAAATAAGAACCAGCCACTATTTAGGACTGCCTGGTTTGTTCATCAACCCCCTTCCCTCCTAAAAAATAATCAACTGACTGCACAGACTCTAAAATTTATTCCTACAACAATCCCACCTGAAAAGAAATTCAATGGACAACGCAGTTTTCAAAATATGTTCTTCCAGCACCCCTCTCCCCCCGAACGAAAATTCAACTAACAACGCAGTCTCTAAAATAAATTTGTAAGACTGTCTCTTACTGTCTCCTGTTAGTTTTAATAACCTTAATGTAAATAGGACTGGCACAGGACACGGCTAATACAGAAACCGTGTTTCCCTCAGCGCCTCTTTTCGCAGACCATCCTCAGCCTGCCGTCTTCGTCCCGTTGACTAGAAAACTGTGTACTTTTTATTTTATTCTCGTGGACCTACTAAAAATTAAAGACTCCATTCAAGAGTCCTGCGTAGTAAATGGCCGGTTATATGAAGCGCTCTAACTTTTCCAGTTTCAAGCGCTGGATTTTAATGAAGCTGCGATATTGTTCAAGGAAAAAGCAGTTTTTGTCGGGATCCTCGCTAAATTTTCTTCGTTTGCAGGAAATTCACTGTCTCTCGGATGCGAAGTTCAGCACTGGACAGGAAGCTACTACAATAGTTCACTTAAATCCGAGTTAAACTGCATGGGCTGCTTAAGAAATTAATAAATGTTAAGAAGTGGATTTTTAAAATTCAAGTTTTTGAAAAAAATGAAGCAAGATTTTGGCTCTTAATGAGATTTTAGCACAAACAGAGTTGTAAAATCACTGAATTATGTATTTTTTATAAAACAGACTCCTTATCTTTTACGTAATTGAAATTAGCATTGTAGGTGCAATGACCAAAAGATTTAAATACACTGTTTTTTTAACTATTCGTTTTTTTTAGCTACTCATACTCCTAAATAATTAATTTTAAGCTCAGGTACTGTTGGTAAATGCTTGAAACATACCAAGTAAAGAATTTCAACTTCATTTAATTGATGTGAACTTATATTATCGGAGAGAAATGATCTAAACACTTCATTTCTGAGATAAGAAGGCAAAACTTGAACTCAGCAATCGCTTCATGAAGCTATTCTCTCATGTGAGTGGCCTGAGCAGGTAAGGCCCCCTGCTCAGGTAGGCCTCTCCAAGCATGACTCTTCATGCATGTCTGTTCAGGCGTGAATGTTCATGCAAGTCTGTTCATGTATATCTTTTCATGTATGTCTATTCATGTATGTCTGTTCATGTATATCTGTTCATGCAAGTCGTTCATGTATGTCTGTTCAGGTATGCCTGTTCAGGTATGCCTGTTCAGTTATGCCTGTTTGTGTGTGCCTGTTTGTGTATGCCTGTTCGTGTATGCCTGTTCAGATATGCCTGCTTAGGTATGCCTGTTCAGGTATGCCTGTTCAGATATACCTGTTCAGGTATGCCTGTCCATATATGCCTGTTCAGGCATGCCTGTTTGTGTATGCCTGTTC
>VCRD01004875.1:54294-64654 GCA_006783055.1 Trinorchestia longiramus
CATGTCAACATGACACAACTGAACATGTCAACATGGCACAACTGAACATGTCAACATGACACAACTGAACATGTCAACATGACACAACTGAACATGTCAACATGGCACAACTGAACATGTCAAGATGACACAACTGAACATGTCAACACGACACAATTGAACATGTCAACATGGCACTACTGAACATGTCAACATGACACAACTGAACATGTCAACACGACACAATTGAGCATGACAACATGAATCTTGCTCTTGAATGGATGCTGAACGCAACAGAAATACATCAAAATCAATCAATTTATACTTTCCTTTTATCATCGCTTGAAAATGATTAACGTTTAATAGATAAAGTTGAAAAGTATTAAAACCTCTAATAAGTATGTAAAGGTGTTCGCATTACGCTTTTGATTATACATTCCATTTTCAAACCCTGTTTTATGAAGAAGAAAAAGCGTAGGCATAACACTTAAATGTTTTAGCAGTTCCTGAAATTATATTCCAAGTTTCATGAAAGAAGAATATCAAAAATTTCTTATGAAACATAAGAATTACAGAAAAATATCAAGAAGAATATTCTCCGTTATTTTTTTAAATTTACTATATATCACTTTACTTCGAATATCATTCGTATACCTTGCTCAATGCTTCTTTTATTCTCCAGAAAAAAATCTCATGCAAATTCTGTGAATATTCTGAAGAACTTGTTAATGTTGATGATAAAACTGCAGCCAAGTTCATCCTGTGAGAAAATTACCCATTCAAAGGAGTTCTCTTCTCAGTAGGTATAAAATGACCACTTTAAAGGTCATTTAAACCTTGGTCTTATTTCAAATTAACTGGCTATTAAATACTCGAACGCTTTCTCGGAAGAAATCGGCTTAAAAAGAAAGATTTTAATCCTTCATAGGCGACGCGGTCTGAAGGTAAAGAAACATTGGTAAGAAAAATTAAGTGGCTCAAATTCTTGTACTTTAACGTACAGACAACTTTATTTGTTCATCGTATAAGCTTTCAAAGATCTGCATTTGTCTTACTTTATGAAAAATTAATCTCCTAGAACTTTGCCCGTCATTGGCGCGCTATAAGAAAAACGTGCAATAAAAATGATGAGCTAAATTGATTAAGTGTGAAGCTGGTATAAAATCTTTTGTTTTTCACTTTCCATTTCTTCAAAACCTCCCGCGAAAAATAGCCGATGATTTTAACAACCCTTGAAGAAATAAGAAATTTTAAAAAACTACCTGGTCTTGATTGTCGGAATCTCAACCATTGTGATTGTGATTGCCTTACTTGTCATGTGGTTGTACACAGTAATTAAATTCTTTAATTTTGATGTTTTTTGATGATTGCATCAACAATCCCCATGAATACCAGCAATCGTACGTCCTAAATGTTAAAATATCCATGATAATTACATCAAAAATCAACAATTCTAACCAGTTATATAATTCTTCAAAATTTGTTTAAATTACTTTTGCTCATATCCATACACTGTGACAAATTTTCGATTAAATTTCGTAAAATCCTAAAAGTGAATTGTGATGTACAGCTGCCTATATCACGATGTATTCGTGCGGGAGAGGAACAAAAATATTCCTTCATTTCTTACGCGCATCTTAATGGAAACACGAGACATTTTTGGAATATGCAAGATTTTCGATGTCAGGAATCAAGTTGTTCTGAGTTAGATACTGATTTTACCAACTATTCATTTATAAATTTAATCGTGCTCTCCTGAAATAGTAATTTTGGTTGCAGTATAAATATGTATACATTTTATATTATTTTTGATGGAAAAAAGCTATTAGTGAATAGTGTTCATTGTACTGTTTAGTCAGACTAATTGTAGGTCAAAGTTAATTGTTTGGTCATATTGTTTAGTCAGACTAACTATATGTCAAAGTTAACTGTTTGGTTATATGGACTGTTTAGTCACACTGACTGTATGTCAAAGTTAACTGTTTATTCATATTGTTTAGTCAGACTAACTGTATGTCAAAGCTAACTGTTTAATTATTTTGTTTAGTCAGACGAACTGCGTGTCAAAGTTAACTGTTTGGTCATATTGTTTAGTCACACTAACTGTATGTCAAAGTTAACTGTTTGGTCATATTGTTTAGACAGACTAACTGCGTGTCAAAGTTAACTGTTTGGTCATATAAACTGTTCAGTCGAACTAACTTCGTGTCAAAGTTAACTGTTTGGTCATATGGACTGTTCAGTCAGCCTGACTGTTTAGTCAAACCCTCCAGCTGATAGGTCGCGAATCAGCTTGCGAGCGGGAAGACCCGGGTTCGAATCCCGCTGCCGACATGGTTGACGCGGCTAGAAATACGGCATGGGACTTGGGTAAACAACCGAATAATTATCGAAGTAATTATCCGACCCAAGAATGAGTCAGAAGGTTCGTTCCTATAGCCTCATTCTATTCTATTCTATTCTAAACTGCCATGACGAGCTAACTGTTCGGTCAAATCCCTCTATTCATGCGATGCATGATGTATGAGTAGTTGCAGATCATGCTCAATGTTGCACAACATGCACACATCTCTTGTGCAATGTGTGCACACCAACATCATGTGTAGGCCAGACGGTCAGTTGGTGTTCAATGCGTGACGTAATCATCTCTGCCTCGGGGGCGAGAGAACTCAAAAGCCTCTCCTTCTGCAAGTAGTGTATCATTGGAAGAAGTTGTAAAAGTGCACCATTTATTTATTCATTCATTCATCTATTCATCCATCCATCCATTCATTCATACATTAAATCATTTATCCATTCATTCATTTATTTATTCATTCATTCATTCGTTCATTCATTGATGCATTCATTCATGCATTCATTCATCCATTGATCCAATGTAATGTAACCTCTTGTGGCTGTTGAAGAAATTTCGTAGTGAACGCCAGCTCGTTTATTTTCGAGTTTCACGGTCAGGAGATCCAAAGGACTGCTTTGGAAATCCAGGATTTCGGTTTTGTCTCAGTGATATCCATGAGTGCAATCCTGCGGAAACCTTAATGTCCGGAGGCAGAGCCTGGATGAGCCCAAGGCCAGTTGCAGTTTTCTTTTGAATATTTGTTTCCACACACAGGGTGCTCTTAGATCATTCAGACTTATATGTTTCCCCGAAAAATTATGAACTTGAGAACCTCAGGAGCTTCACAACTTGTAATAGCAACAAAACCTTGCAAAAATTACTGCAGAATTCACTCGGAAAAAATCATTTGACTGAACTGTATGAGCTTTGAAATAAGCAATAAAAAATACGAATATCTTTACCAGAAGGTTTCTTTCTGCTATGACAGCAGAAAACTTACTTTATAGCTCAGGTGAATCTTTTTTCTGTTGTACATATACTGTGACTGTACGCTGTTCTAGTTTAAATTGGAAACTGATCCAAGTTTCAAGTTTCTCTCATACAAGCAAAGAAGTTCATATCACTTTGCTGTATAGTCTTACGACCATACGGTTGGATGTCAATGTCACTTTGTTGTACAGTCTTAAGACCTCAGAGTCGGATATCAATGTTGCTTGGCGTACAGTTTTAAGACCACACAGTCGGATGCCAGTGTAGCTTTGCTGTACAGTCTTAAGACCACACAGTTGAATGTCGATGTCGCTTTGCTGTAGAGTCTTAAAACCACACAGTCGGATGTCAGTGTAGCTTTGTAATCAACTCTCGTGCAAATTTCAGCTACAAAACCCGTCATACAGGTATTTATGAGTAACAGAACCTGAAAAAACAACTTCTACTCCCAGTACAGAGCCTGAAAAAATACTCTTTCTAATCGTGCAAAACCTGGAAAATAGATTCTTTAGAAGATGCAAAACATGAAAAACAGCTTCTTCTGAAAACACAAAACACGAAAAATAGCTCCTCTTAGACATACAATGTCTGCAAAACAGCTCTTCCTAAACGTGCAAAAACTAAAATTATATCCAGGCACAGACATCAACAGAGACATGAAAATGGATCGACAGACTACATTCTGAGGCATCGACCGCCAGTCTGGGCCCAGTTTAATAAATGGCTTTCCTCTGAAATTAGTGGGCAGTCTGCACCCTGCGTGTAACAACCTAGACATTTGAAGGGTGCACTCGATTGAGCAAAGCTGTTCAAGCGATGTCGAGTGCACGAAAGTAGATAATTTTCATACGAGAACTCTAGATATTTATTCTCAGCAAAGCTTATAACAGCAAGTGGAAATAATTGCACAGAAATGTAAATATTAAAATTATGCATTTCAGAAATTTTACTAGAAATTGAAAAAGTAAAAATCATGGATTCAAACTTTTAGCAGCACGCACATTCTTTCTCCAGTTACATCACCTAATAATTAGTCATTTCCTCATTGACGTAGGGCTGTATTGAATTCAACGGACGCTGATGGACGTATACCCATACATGACGTCCACAGTTAGCGGTCTTACCCCTAAATTGAAAGGTTTTCTGATGGATTGGACAAGTCAGAGCTACAGTCAAGCTTGAAGATATTCTTGGAACCCATGAATTGCAATCAGAAGCTATTTGGTCAGAACATTTGCGTACCGTAGTAGACGATGAAAAATTGTAAGTATTCTTCAGTCAGGGGAGTACATTTATGCTCGCTCACCAATCACGAGACATACATGTAGTGAATCGCATGGCTCCACTACAAACGAATACCGCGACAAGCTTAGCTTTCATTGACCAATGAGCAAACAGGACACAGGAAGTGAATCCAACGGAAGAGCAATAAGAGCGATCACTATAACAGGTGACCCTCGAGTGTCCCAATGGAGAAACGAACAATGATGATACAGGCAACACGAGTCATCATGCCAAGCGCACGTATTTCTCTTCATAGTATTTTCAAATCTGCTTGACTTCATTGAACTCCAGGAACATCAGCTTCTCTTCGTGTTCATCTCAGCCATAATTTGCTCCTCCACATCATCGCCTTTTCATGTGTGAAACCCTCCCTGTATTCAGTTCCGGGTCAGATGTCAACGTTAAGATCTGACACCGCGCTCCTTTACACGCACCATACGCGATGTCAACACAAAGCAATGTACTGCTCTTTCAACGCACTATGCCGTCTCCCACGCAGGATACATGATTGCGTTTACTACGACTTCCTAACTAAGGAAGCGGCTTTCTAACTAAGAAAGCACACAACCAACTAACATCATCGGACATGCGTTACTGGTAGCACCTTAGTACTTGAATCGACGACGCACAATCGTCATGCGGTCAAGACAACGTTTGACTGATGAAAGAGCCCGGAATACCACGTATCATCAAACTATTGTCACACCCAAGAATTTGAATTTTTACGCCCTTTTCTTTCAAATAACAGTGGAGGGGCATCTGTAGTGAATCACTACATATGAACACAGCACAAACGAGGCTAGCTTTCGTCGACCAATCAGAGAACAAGACAACGGAAGTGAATCCAGCGACGAGGTTAGGTTTCTGTTACGACTGGAAGCACGACGTCGTCCAATGAGTGGTCACGCTCAGGCAGCAGAATCCAGCCAACCTCCCAATATAAGGAGGCTGACATGCTCTGTTTCACGGACTCTACCAAGCGCTTCCAAAGTCAACATCTCCAGCAAGAACTCTCATCACCTGAACAACACAACCCACAACCAACAGCGGAGCAAAGAAAGCAGAAACCAGTCATCCTGTCTGCGGATAGGATGGGGGCTCAAACAACTTACACACTAACAAGAAGTGCACGTGCTCCAACTCTATACGTCCCGGGCTCTGCTGGCAAAATTTCAGTACCCCAGTACTCGACATCAAGAGATGCACAACGAAGAAAGAAATAATAAGTAACATAATATTCAAATGCCTAAATACAAACTATTAAACTCATCCTGTCTTTAAATTGCCTTTTCACCTATTGGGTTCCTCGACGGTCCCTTACTCCCTCAGGCGCTCACTCCGAGTAAGATAAAGATATTCTATGTTTGCTCGGAGATAAGAGATGTCTGAGGGTTGAGACTGAAGAGTAATTATTAGGGAGATCACTACATACATATGTCATGTCAACAACATGTTTTTTGAGACATGCATCAAATCATGAGTCAACAAATTTCATTAAATTTGTCTCATTTGGCACATTCTTACAATTTTATGTGTCGTATTTGTAAGCTTACCCATAAATCGTCACGCCTCAAACCACCTAAATTTTATGTTTTAACACAAAAAAGGGCGTAAAGGTCTGTTTTGGCACGTTAGGTCACATTGAAAACCAGCATGCCTACACATTAGGTGTGAAGGCTGACGGTAACTCACATTCACATGCAAACTCGAAAATACTCATATTAATCCACCTGGATTTCTGAATAACATTCTCACGCCGTAAAATACTTCACAATTGTGACTGCATGTTTATTAAGTGATAAAAAAGTTCATGCTTATTAAGCAGTTTCATCAGGTCAAATATTTATTTTTAAGAATTGCGATGAGGTACTCGTGAAAAGACACGATTTTTCATAGTTAAAAACCTCACTGAAACCATCGAGGCATACGAATAATCTCATTTACTCCTAGTGATATTGTCGTAAGAACATACACAGGCCATTGCTTCAGTATCGGAAGCCTCTTACATGTCAATTTTTTTACCTAAGAGATTAATGTGCAAATCAATATGAACAGCCTCAACTGTGTCGACTTTTCAGCATAGAGTTTAATATGAATCAAATTGTGACAATATCAGCAGCCTCAACTGTGTCGAGGTTTCAACGTAAAGGTCAATAGAAGCAAATTGTGACAAAATCAGCAGCTTCAACTGCGTCAACTTTTCAACATAGAGTTCAATGTGAAGCAAATTGTGATACCAGCAGCCTCAACTGTGTTGAGTTTTCAACGTAGAGTTCAATGGGAAGTAAATTTATGTTCTACCGTCAACAACAGTGCGGGAATAAATCGAAGATCATCCGGAGTTACACTCGTGCTTTGCTGTGCTACGTCCTCAACTTTCCCACTGAATCAGCCTTTAAAACTGAAAAATCCACGTTACTGCGTCGCTGCGGACCCAGAATGGCCTGTCGTTGCCTCTGTTTTAACGTTAGGGCTCATGCGACATAAAGATCTGATTCAGAGTTAGGATCTGATTCAGCTCCAGGATCTGATTCAGCTTTAGGATCAGACATAAAGATCATAAAGATCTGATTCAAGATTAAGATTTGATTCAGTCTTAGGATCTGATTCAGCGTAACGATCTGATTCAGCTTAAGGATTAGATTCACCTTTAGGGTCTGATTCAGCTTAAGGATTGGATTCACCTTTAGGGTCTTATTCAGCTTAAGGATTGGATTCACTGTTAGGATCTGATTCAGCTTTCAGACTGATACGGTGTTAGGATCTGATTCAGCGTCAGGATCTGATTCAGCGCCAGGATCTGATTCAGCGTTAGGACCTGATTCAGCTTCAGGATTGGATTCAGCGTGAGGATGGAATTCAACGCTAGAGTTACACACGCAGTCTAGTAACATGTGTTACAGAGCATCAAGATTCACTCCTCAAGTACACCAATGAGAGAAATATCAACACGGACGTTCCGTGTATACCACTCAGTCTGTCCTTTGCATTTCTTGGCTTTTTGAATGCGTAAAAATAAACTTAAGATGAGTTTATGCATCGCGCAGGTTATTACAAGAAATACTGGACTGTAGTTGAGTTCTTAATTAATTTTCATAGCATTGATATTGTACTCTTGTTTCGTAATATTCTAACGACGTTCACAATTAGTAGTTAAAATTAGCGCGCGCATGCTTGAATTGTTCGGGAATATCTGAATTATTGAGTTTGTAGTGTAGATAATGTATTCCTAACATATTTACTGCAGTAATAATTTAGACTATTTATTGTATTGACTGCATTCGTGAGATGAGAGCTTCAATTAAGAATTGCTCAAAAATCTTTGATTTTCACTAAGTTTGCTACATTTTGCGTTTAAAAATTATTATTTTAACTCCGATGTATTTCACGTTAAAAATCATGATTTTTAGTAGTTGTTAATTTAGCTTCCAGGAATTACGAGTTTTACTCATTTTAATACATTCAACGTTCAAAATTTCGAGACTGTTTTATTTTACGATATGAAGTCATGATGTTGACTTTAATAATTGAGCTTAACATTCAAAAATCCTGATGTTTACTCATTTTAAAAAATTTAACGTTCAAACCACCAGTTTTTTATTTGTTTTACTGCATTTAACGATCAAAAACCTTGATTATGACTCGTTTTACTGTATTTAACAGTAAAAAGTTTTGGTACAAGGTTCATAAATCCAGCAACAGCGACAAAAATTTTCAGTTCATAGAGAGCACCTTAGACCAAACGAAGAAGAAATGCAGTTGTATTCAAACATGTAATTTTTTCACTTAGTTGAGTAAATAAAGAACACATTTCGGAGAAAAAATCGTTTTCCTGAAGGTTTTGCAAAAATATTCATATATATAAAATACATCATACAAATATCCAAGCTGATAAAAATTTCACTTCCATATATAAATAAAGAAAAATACTAAGCGGTATCTGAACGAACAAAAATTCTCAAAAATCATACATCAGAACGTGAAAAAGGGTAAAAATACTTGAACGTAAGAAAAATTGTCGAAAAACATTCAATCAACAAAACATTTTGACACCAATTTTAGGTGCGAAAAATATTTTTTTGTATCAAACAATTGAGAAATTTTCATAATATACATTACAAGAAAATGAAAAATTCTCAAAAAATATTGGCAGAAGATAAAAATGTTCACAAATATTTGAACGAGTTAAAAATATCCAAATATGTCCGAACGAAAAGCAATTCTTAAAACACGACCAAATGAAAAGTTTTCAAAAATATATGAACTAAGGGAAAATTCACAAGAATATTCCTTCACAAGGTCTATTCAAACTGCCTCTGTTTACAGTGGACCGCAGCATGACTGCCCCTCCGCCCCTCCTGGTGAAGCAGGGCATCAACTACAGCAGTCACGTCGCAGCTGCGTCTCTGGAGTGCTGACTTGGACTTACAGCTGCTTATTGCTGCTCAAGTTTGTACCTGTGGTCCACAGCTGCAGCACTCAGCTGTACATAACATCTGCAGCCCTCAGCTATGCACAGCATCTGCAGCCCTCAGCTATGCACAGCATCTGCAGCCCTCAGTTATGCACAACAACTGCAGCTCCATTGTTAAATAAATCAACTTAATATTGAATATAACGTGTCATTCAACATAACTATTACTTAACTATAACTTCCCTCCGCAGACTATGTTAAATAAAATGTACCCCTACTTTTAATAATCAGGAAACTAATACATAATTAACCGCCAATAGACTGGAAGATGAGTATAAGATGAGACTATTTACTACTCAATTCGACGAGACAGAAAAGAGACTTTCTGTCTAGTAAAAACTACATCTTTTCTGTGAAATCTCAGACGCCTTTTCGTGTCTCGAACTACTTTCGGCATCACGGCCGTCAGTTTTTATTTGTAATACCAGCAATTACAAAAAGTTTTTAAATGAACATTTGAAAGTTCGTTTTCAATTAAGTCCGAAAGAAATACAAAGTCGTAATAACTCGTATGTATTGACATCTCTATCACTTGCAAATTTTGGTCAAACATTGTATTGTGAAAAAACGGTCCTTTTTATTTCATCATTGCATCCCATGACATCTGAGGTTCATTTCCCTCTGTTATTACACCAAAATTCTTAATTCTGATACACAAACTGCTGTGTTTTTTATATTTTTGAAACTTGTACTTCCCTTTACATCCTTTCTAATGCTTTCTACTCATAATGTTGAAGTGGAGCTCTCAAAAAGCCATGAAAACAAGTACTTATAACAATTCCCTTTTAAAACAACACAAGCAACAGAAACAAAACACACGAAAGCAACAAAAAAAGACACCTACATCACAGTTGTCTCTAATCGTCATAAATTAGCACCAAACACCTCCACTTTTTCGGCTCTAGATCCATTAATTTTTTTATTTAAGATTTATACGCACTGTTTTAGAGTTAGTCCTGAAAATTTAGGCGACAATTTAATGGGGCTATGAAGAGGCGTATGATTGCTCTCAGAGGAGTCTTCTCATAATTCTTTTTCAAATGTACAGCCCCCACACGACCATGTTCGCCTCCCTCTCTCTTCATCAGTGTCCTCTTAACAGACAGCACAACTGAAGCAGTGTTTGTAAGCGCTGTCTTCTGTAGCTGCCATCTTGTGTAGCTGCCATCTTGTGTAGCTGCCATCTTGTGTAGCTGCCATCTTGTGTAACTGTCATCTTGTGTAGCTGCCATCTTGTGTAGCTGCCATCTTGTGTAGCTGCCATCTTGTTTAGTTGCCATCTAGTGTAGCTGCCA
>VCRD01004876.1:6636-18903 GCA_006783055.1 Trinorchestia longiramus
GTTATAGCAGAAGAATGCCCCAGCCCACACCTCAAAGAACGCCAAAGACTGGTTGAAATCTTGTTTTCCACAACAGGTCATTTCAAGGAATGGAGTCGTCCTGTGACCACCAAGATCTCCAGACATGTCTCCTTCACATTTTTATTTATGGGGCTTTGCAAATTTGATGGTTTTCAGCCCAAATCCAGCTAGTAGCGCTGACATGAAGGAGGAAGTGCAGGAAGTCATTGTAGCTATACCCAGTGAAACTCTACGGTACGAAAACGGTAATTTCGACCGTCGGCTACCCCGCTGCATTGAAGCCAGAGGACCTCAGTTGGAAAATTTGTAGTAATCATAAATAAATAGTTTTTCTCAGTTTTCCCATGGTGGTTGTATTTATTTTCTTTGCTGAGCAGAAAATAAGTTATTGCAATCTAAAGAATAAAATCTTTTTTGAGCCCTCCTTGAATATTATCAAACAAGGTCGTCCAAAAATATTGGATTTCTATACAGTTCCTTGTAAAAAATGTGGATATATCATGAAAAACATAAATTTTATTAGTTGTAGTTGATGAGGGTAACCAAAATTTTCATACGTATGAAGTATTACGTAATAATTTCAATGCAGCACAAAAGTTTAGGACACAATAACTTAATTCAGTGCTAGTATTTTGTAGCATGACCCATATTGTTGAAAACAGCTCGAACAACTTTTGTTTTGCCGCTAACAATCGTACTGTAGGTGCTCAGGCTGATAGTAGTTCATTTCACTTGCAATTAATTCTTTTCGTCTGACGAATGATGATAAAAACAAGCCCTTATCATAATGGATCCCTCCCAAATTTGACGTAAGTATAATATTCATGTACCGGAGTACTCCGTTTTTGTTTTTTCAAATTATAGAGGTGGAATTTCTTACAAAAAGCACAATTTCCGTTTTGTCCTACCTAATCACTTGATTCAAATGCAAACTGACTCATTTATAGTTCGTTTGCTAAGCCCCATGTAGCTTTAACATGAGTCACCTTAAGAAATTTCCTTGGAGAGCGAGAAGAAAAAATATAATTACGGAGCTATCGACTAACCGCATACGTTCGAACTGTAATACCATTTGTCTCCAGCTCTTTCTGTAGTTCTTCTTCGATACTTTGAAGCCATTTTAATACATTCGTAGAAAATTTGTCCTGCTGTTCCTTCTGTCAATTCACGAGGATGACCGGACCGTGTCATAGGATGTGTGAACAAGATCTCCATCGGCGTATAATATCCGCAACTGAAGTTAAAAGAAGTTCGAATTCAACTGATATTTTCTTCTACCTAACAACATTTTATTGAAGTGCAACAACGTACTCCAACAGATTTTGACTGATTAACTTATTTTTCTTATTGCTATGGGTTTGCACTGCGGTTGTAGGACTATTCATGACGAATCAATTCCTATGTTTAAAAGCCACAACTCGTCATTGCTAGAACATTTTAGAACTTCTGAAACAGTCAGAATAACCTGAAATTAAAATTATATAATATTAACTGTAGATAATTAGGCCTTGGCATAGAAGCTAAATTTATTACGCGTTATTTATGAACAAGGAAAAACATAGTTTTATGTCATTAGTCATCGTCATTGAATTTAAAACATAATACTTTACATTTTGAAAATCTCTGCGTCCACAGCAACTAAAACTATATGAATTTGTTTTCATTGTGCAGTATAAAGTGTTACAGGGTACTTTATAAAATATTAACACTTTATACTTCTCTGGGCTAAAAGTAATCCATCAAAATTTATACCCGCCAAATCTAAGTAGGGAGCCGTCACTTCTCCATTCCTTTGTAAGGTAAACTGAATGAACTTGAGTTTCTCGAGCTCGTGTAATGTAGGCGAGAAAATTTCAACTGCCTAGAGCGTCGGAGTTGGTACTGCTAAGCTCTTGTGAAGTTATTCTCGGGAACAAATCTCGATCTCAAACCTCTCTCAAAGTGAAAGTTTGGGTAAAAACTCCTGCCAAATAGCCTAACATGCGTGAGAAAGCTGGGTCTGTGCGAGCTCAGCTCAATCCTGGAAACCGAACGCAAGTTCCAGCCAAGTGATTCAAGAGTGGCCATTGGCGTGCGTCTTAAGCTGAATACGAAATAGTCAATGATCGCCTGACTTTGGTTTAGAGCTATTCCACGGACTTCCAGGCCCTTTCTGGAATCAGAATCTGTTCATTGAGGCATGTCTGTTCTGTTTGGGCGCGGTTTGTAAGGTGGACTTTGTGTTTGCTCTCCAAACCTCCTCCAAAAATACGATCACTTCTCCATTACTCGCCGCGACAGAAAGAAACTCTCTCTTTGACAACGGCACGCCCTACAGAAAGAGCCAAGGAAGTCAAACACGAATTGGATTATGCATAGGACTTTGCTATTCAAAAGGAAAACTATTTTTTCAGTCGAGGAATTTTCAGATTTGACTACTGAGCGTAAAATGAAACATGCACCTAAAATTCATGAAATTATGACAAGCAGGCGTGTAGTTCAAACCAAACGTTCGAATCTTCAGATGGATTCTCACAAGTCGATGAATTATCATTTTACGAACAAAAAGCATGGCAGTACTTCCTTTGATTAACAAATATGTGTTAAGTGTGTTTTTATTTTATTTTAAAGGTTGGAATTATAGGCTGACTAACGAGCAGTATTTCATTAGTAACATTATACAGAAAATTCCTCGATCAAACTTGCTGACAATTCCATCAACTTCTGGGTAAATTAAGACGAACGTTTGACTCTTTTCCAGTATTGTTATTTTTTTCAGTACTAGGTAAATGAATTGATGAATAAGTCTTCAACTAAACTCAAGATCTCTGAGTAAAAGTTTTAATATCGTTTGACAATCCTCAACTACGACGGACAATTAAATTTTAATAATTTTAAATTTGATTTTGCCGTTAAAATGTCACTGGAAAACGTATAAATTGAATTTTTTTAATGCACTCATAGACCTCTGTCTCAGTGTGTGGCCCCTAAATCCCTCTAAAACGTTGATCTATATTCTATGTCACAGAGCAGAAATTGTGTCATTGACAATTTCTGATTGTCCTCTTGGAATTTGGTTCCAATTGTCCACTGATATAATAAGAAGCTTGATTCAGAATGGTGACTTTATATTGCCCAGCCCAAAAAATAGTCTTTTTATGGCTAAGGTGAAGAATTTCAGTCGAAAAAGCTCTCAAAGTTGATAGTTCTGAAACGCTAGAAGACAACAGAACACTTTCAATCATTACGTTCTGAGAGTGACCACTTCGAGGACCCAGCACGATCTTTCAATTTCTTCAAATTATATGCAGACATATAAGACAACTTCAAAAAAGTATGCAGAGATGCTGAGAATCGGATTGCAACAATAAACAAGAATCAATAAATCCCATAAACACATGTGATTATTGGCATATTAAAGAAATAATACAGGATATTAAATGCTTATTATGGACTTTTATTAAATATTGTATTCATGCAGCTGTACTCGCCTAAAATATTTACGTCAAAGTCTATAGGCATTCTAAGAACAATGAAAACTTTCAACACCTGTAGAAGAGCATTGGAAGATGTCATTGGACCCTTGAAGTTGAATATACTGTGCATTGTTGGCATACAATTTCCGTCAGATATAGGGATAGTACAGTTCGTAGCCAACGTTCGTTCATGTCATACCAGTAATGTATTAATGACGATAAAATGATATGTAACGATTGCTGATAGAACTCTGTAGAATTTCATAGATTTGCAATGCTTGAAATTTACTGATGACCGTAATTGTGATCGTTTTCAGATATACATGGTTGTATTGATGCTGTACAAGAAAAAGTCCTGACGCTGTTGACTATTTGAAGTGCACTTAAAAGAGCCCAATAGAATATTATGTTACACGGATTTTGGTATCAATATCATATTTGTAGAAACTTGGCTCCAAAATATGATTAACAAGTTAGCAAGTCTAATGGTGATGACATGAATAATGTGCCCTGTATTATGTTTGTAGGTCTAAAGTATCAACATAGAGTTACAAGTAATGCCTAAGAAAACATTCCAGGCGAATTCTTATCGTAAAATAGAAAGGATTAACGAACATAATAGTCTGGGAGAATTTTCGCTTAATTCTAATCCTCCCGTTGACTGTAACCATCAAACTGATTTCAAATTTTCGCAGACTAATTTTAAACCGTGTAGACTGATTCAGATTGATTTAACTTGTGTTGTTGACTATATTACCATACAAAACGGTCCCAGATACTTTCAGACTTATTTGAATCCTAGGGTACACATTAGCAGCGTAACGGTGACAACGGATTATGGAAGCTCGATAGAGCAAATAATGTTTTAACACAATTAGTCTCTCTATCAGGATATCCATTTCTAGTTTCTTTGCACATAAAATATCCTGGAAGTACGTATGTTGTTTTGGTTTTAAAAACATCATTTTTCTTAATAGTGACGAAGAATCCTCAACCTGCAAATGCTACAGTGACAGTCTCAGTACATTACAGTGATCATCCTGCAAAGTGATGAAGAAAGAACTCTACATAAAGATATAGAATCCTGAACCTTCAAAAAGATGAAGAATCTCTAGTCTGTCCAGTGAAGAAGTATTCTCAGCCTGTACAGTAACAAAGAATCCCTATCCTACATCGAGCTGACACCATCGCTACAGGGCCGGGATTGACGGTCACAGTTAGACGGCGGCCGTAAAAGCGAAGCCGTCGACGGGCGGCTGAGAAGCCGCTCACTGTCTCCCATCTAATCTGAGCTAATTGACCAGTGTCGGACGAGACTAATTGTGAGTGCACTCACGGCACTGCAGCACCACTGAGCTGCTACGGGACTGTTTTTCTGCAGTGGCACTACTGCTATTTCTGAGCTACTCTTCTTGCTCTTTTGCAGTACTACTGCAGCTGTTCGGAGCTGCTCTTCATGAGTGGCGTTACTGATGTCACTGTACTACGCTTCCTGCTTTTTTTGCAGTGTTACGAAACTACTCTTCCGCAATGTTACTCCTGTTACGGTAGTACTTTCCCCTAGGTGGGTAGAAACTTTATTGTGCTCTTCTGTCTTCACAACACAAACATTCAGGACGATACGATGTACATTTTTTAGTGTATCAGCAAATTCTTGTCTATTCCCAACATACGTTTATCATAATTGTATAAATAGAAATCGCTGTGCTGTTGACAACAATGGGAGACTCAGATTTGTGCGTATTGGTCTGTCTGGTTTCCGTCGTGTTAGCATTTGTTTGAACTCTTTTGTTTCGCTACGTAAATATCAAGTCTAACTCGTACATTAGTCTTCTTCCAACTTCGAAAAATGCTTCTCCGTAAATATGGATCAATTTCATATCGACCAAAAGCAGTTTTTCTAACCATCATTTTGAACTATGATGCTCATCAAAATTTTCCAGTCTGGTTAACGCTCAGAGCGTCCACGCACGCTTGCAATTGTTAAAAGAATTCTGTAAGCAAGGCTTGGGGTTATTTATTTTTGAGACGCCGTGGCACATTCAATAGTGGTTATTTGTTCGCTGTGAGGCGTTAAGGGTAAGAGCGTTGGTGTGGTCACAGCACCGTCCCTCTCACTGCAGTGTCGCCTACAAGACAGATACCTGCCGTAAATTCGCGTTAGTGCTTCGAGCAGACGCGTCTTCTCTCCAGCCCACGACACGGCCATTGTCTCGGCGCGCTTCTTCTTCTGCGGCCATGCTGCTGCTCTGCAGTTGCTGTTGTTGCTGCTATTGGCGCTATTGTTCCTCACGCTGTTGCCCCAACTGTTTTTGTTATCATTCTTATTTTACCTTGAGTTCTACTGCTTTTGCTATTACAACTATTATTCTGCTACCTCTCCTACCTCTGTAATACTGCTTCTTTTATCTCTGCTTTCGGTTGCAACTGTTTTTGTCATTTTCTTCTCCTGCTACTTATGAGGCAGATTTTTCTTTTACTTTCTCTGATGCCCTATCTATTACTTTCATGTTTTCTGTTGTTACAATTGTACGTTTTCTTGTTACTCTTCTTTCTGTTACCTCTGTTCCCTTGATATCGCTGCCACTGTTGTTGCTCCTACACCGGGGGAACAAAGAATAGTTCTAGCTCCAGCAGTTGATGCCTCTGATAAAGTAACACTGGACACGATAATTTGAATAATCCAACTTCGGTATCTCAGGTTGTTCGGAAAAACTTCACTGTTTTCTTCTTGCAGAGAGGCATATCTTGACAAGAAATGAATGTATTCTGATAATTCTAAACTGAGTCATGTAAAACGGGTTTACATGAAATAGCCTCCCACAGCTGCCACCACAGCCTTCAGATAATTCGACAACCTGCTGCATGCAGTCTGCAGTGTGCCTCAGCAGACGCCTAAACAGAAGTTTAATGCAGCCGGCCAGCTCGGTTTTATTGTTGCATGAAATACGATTAGTATTTTTCTCGATCACACACCTCAACGGTTACGTCCTTAGCGCTTCCCGACCAACTTCTAGTAATTCCCTAATGTGAGCCATGAAGTAAAATCATTCTGGGACACGGACAGCTGCCTTATACAACTATCTGTATTTGCATTTCACTACAGAAGCCAACAGCTCCACACTCATAAAAGTTGAGTCAGAGACCATGCTCACTAAAAGGTGGGAGACATGACATCGATACGAAACTTCTCCATGAAACCGTATCCGAAGCGAATGTGATTCTGTGTCGTACAGCGTCAGTCAGTGCACGAGTTTTTAAGGACAGGGGAATAGTGTTTTGTTTTTTTTGTTGGAAAAAGGCGCTCATTTTGTGTATCTTCTTCTTAGCATTCTTAATTTGTTCTCGTTGACCAAGGCCGTAATGAGCGTGCTTTTCTGCATTAAATACGAAGCGTATTGGAGTTCTTCATTGCTAGTTAGCGTCCTAGTGGCTCTCTTACTCCATGTCTTTAATCAACACACACACACACATATATATATATATATATATATATATATATATATATATATATATATATATATATATATAAATACTCGAATCATCTAAAACGTTCTTATGTTTTTACTAGCTTAATGCTTGTACTCAGAACCAGTCAACCATTAGTGCTGCCTCTACATAGCCGGCGCCTCGAAGGCATTGGTTGAGTTTTTTATTTTGCCTATCGACTTCAAGAGTATTTAGCAAAGATACAGGGTGCAGCCGATAAAGAAACTGATTTATTTTAGGTCTGGGTAAAAATACTCTCATTCAAAGAAAAATTGCTTTATTGCTCGAAAAAAACTCCATGGTCGTCCTTGTAGACTCCTGGCCACTTTTTACTTGATGAAGTCCCCCTTCGTGTCTCGATAACAACCTCGTTACACCCTCAGAACCTACTGTAGCTCTTCTTGACAACCTCTCTGGAAAGGTTAGCGAAAACCACCTTGATACGCTCAATCAGTTCGTCCTTGGTTGTTCATGTGGTTCGGTTGCTGTTCTGTTCGACTGCGCTGCATGCAAAAAACTCCATTGGATTGAGATCAGAGGAGTTGGGAGGCCAGACATCAGGAGAAACAAAACCATTAAGCATCCCTCATGCAGTTAGATCTCTTTGAATGATCCTGCTTAGCAGCTATTGCTTGAAAGTTGTAGTTCGAAGCCACTAACTCGCGTCGAACCTACCTGACGAAGCCGTCGCCCATTTCAAGTCTCTTTGCAATATCGGAATTATGGTTTTTGGCGTTAATTGACATCAATACTATGTCTGTTTTCCATAGATCTAGAATCTTCAACTTCCCTCCTGATGTCGTGACTACACTTGCCAGCAATACAGACACAAATGATGGTCTGGTTAATTTTTTATCGAGTGGAGAGTAAAAACCTGGCTACAGGGTGTGGGTTATTTAACCACTGTACCCCATAGAACAGTAGTTCTAGCTCCTAAATTGTTACAACTGGTGCCAATCGATGATGCATTTCATTCTCTTTCAAATTGTCTCGTGTTATTCACTCCATATTAATTCCCCTTTTGCAACGTAAGGTCCAGACGAAGGTTACTGCAGCACAGTAAATCGTGGTCAATAGAGTTAAGGCTCTCCAAAATATACGGAAGAACAAAGCGTTCAATTTATTTTGAAGTTTTGTTGTGTCCTCGTAATGCAATATTACCCGATGACACTAAATACTGTTAACTCAAATAATTACTGAATGTCAATTTCGATCTACAGTGCATCAAAATATTTTAGTTTCAATTCAGAATATATAAATATTTGAATCATATTTGCTAAATCAGAATCCTTTTTTAATTGAAAAATGCTATAATAAAGTGCTGAGAGTTTTTCTTTTTTGCTGCAGTCCGTCACTTGATGACGACCTGCACAAAACGAAGGAGACTCCAAAACAAGTGTCCAGCGAGGTTCACTTGAGCCTTCAAATTGACCTTGCCCTCTATACGTCATTTCTACAAAGTATAAGAGAAGAGTTTCATAACCACACACTTATCATTTTCGTATGTTCAATAGAATTGTCTTTTTAGCAATAAATCTGTCGCGGATACAATCACTAAACTAGAAGCATTTCCAAGCTGCTTATTCTTAAATTAACTTCTGAATTAAAGTTTAAAAACTACAATCATAAACACATTTAATGGCGCATTTTCTTTTTCTTGAAATACTCTGTCATTTTGACATTTATTTCCTTAAGTGGGAAAAACGTGATTAAAAGACCACTTTGCATTTAATCATACTAACAGAATGATCCCAGCTCTCACAACAAAGCCTTCATTCATAGCGGTGCGTGAGCAGCATGTGCAACAATTAAACTCAAAGAACACAGCGAGTGAGAGTCTGTGCTGTCAACGTGAACGTGACTGAGCTACGCCTTCGCACGTGGGAATGAGCAGCGTGTAAAATTACAGATACTTAATCTAGAGTGCTTTGTGTATGAGGGAGACAGATCGATGAAGAGTGGATTAACTCAGTAGCTAGCACTCATAAATAGTACAATTTTCATGATAATACGAATTGCAACATTTTACGAGATGGTGTAGATCTAGTTGAATCAACACAATATTATTCATTGGGCGTGAATTCAATTCAAATTGAGAAAAATTAATCAATGTGTGAATGTATTTTCTGTATAAATCAGCGATACATAATATTAATGACAATAACGTTCTAACAAGGCTGCATGCTGTTATTGTCTAGAGAACTGTGTGTCTGACATTATTTATACATTTATATTGGTAATTTACTCTATTATAAGTAATCGCTATTTCGGTGTAGTTCATGGAGAAGTCTTCGAAACTACAGGGAGCGGTTGAAATACATCTTAAATTTCAAACTTTCACCCACGCTGTGCCAAGTATCTAGTGGGGTTAATGAACTTATGCATGATCTAATTATATTTAATAGTTTTGTGTCCCCGAATCTAACAATATTGTTAGGATTGGAACACATCGTGCTTTTGCTGTAGAAACGTTTATGAATGATGGTTAATGCGTCATTAATACATCAAGAGCTGTTCAGACTTATTAAGTGCTTAGTTGGAAAGAAGCTACTCTTTTTAGAATAACAGTACTGTAATTAGTGTTTTATGTAAAGTTCAGAGCCACAGGCTGAGTATTTAACTGAAAGTCACCTGGAAGACCTCGACGCAACTGAAATCCGGAGTGTTCATCACCTGAAATATCACCTGGGGTGTTCGAGAGCTGGAAAACGTCAGAGATCATCTACACCAGGAAATAGTTGAAAGAGACTGGAGTCTGATTTTAGCTTGGATTAATAACACGGTATCCATCATTTCATTCATAGTGAAACTGATTTTAAGTGCATGCTGTTTCTATTTGGTTTTGTTTATTTTTAACATGGGTGCGCATCTTCACAGCTCTTGTAATACCAAGGTTAATTTTCACCTCAACAATGTTTCCAAAAACTACTTATATTTCAGACCTGCTTCGACACACATTTAAACAAAATCATACGTGTTTAACAATTCATGCTATTGCATCTTGCACACAAAGAATTTACCAACCTGAAAAGTCAGTAATGAATGCTTTTGACATATGTACACTTTCTTGTCACAAACTATGCAGAAAATTGTAGTTACATCTAAGAGTTGGCATAATTAGTTACATTTATTGCAATAAAAACTTGTATTTCGACACAAAAGTCAAATTCTTCATATTGACGTAACTGAAATTTCAGAATACTTTACCAGACAACGGTTTAGTAAACCCTACACATATCAAGTTAAGCAACTGTGTTATTCCGCTTATCAAAAGCGTATAATGGATGATGTATTGCAGTAAATAATTGAATATATGATTAGAATCAGCATACCAGCGCATCAAAGGATTGAAATTTTCCACTAAACATAAAACCAAATCCATTTGATGAACGCTATTCGATTTACGCTTACGTAATTTTTGTAACTACGAGTATCAACACTAGCCAATCGTTTTTATATCACAATAACAGTCTCAGTACAAAACCCAAGTATCTATTAATAATATATCAAATTGCATTGAGAAAATTCACCATGTATTCTTTCGATTGTTATGTTATCAATGCCCTTTACTTCTATGATACATTCAAGTAAGTTCATCCGAAATAACATTACCTCTTTATTCTACGAGAGAGAACTGCACGCAAATTTATGACCCGGGATCAAAAGGAATAGAACATTTCTGAATAAGAGATTACTTCTAGCCCGAATTATGTGAGTACCTCAATGTTTTAAATCATATAAATTTTTTCTATGGAAACAGCACTATGCAATCCTTGCATCATAATTATTTCGCAAGTGCGCAACTTTCCAAATGACTTGACTGTTACTACTATATCACAGAAAACTACGATGTTACAAGCAAAATAACTTGAATTGAAACGACGCGTTTTCATTCCAAAATAATTGAAGTGAGTTCAGCCTAATCGTTCTCAGAGTGTCACCTAAGCGCACTGGTTCACCCCAGAGGTTGTTTAGGTGCGCTCCGTATGTCATGAAATATGAATTCCTATATGAAAATAAAATGTATAGTTATCATATTAAACTATTTACTTACGAATATTCCACTCCTCTCATTACAATAATATTATGATAATTATCTGCTGTTTTCTTGTAGAGAAATATCAGCTCCACGTCTGCGAACAGGTTTCATAAGCTTACGAAATATTTAAAAGCAAACACTCACTTACAAAGTAAGCCAACAAGCTTCTTTAAATGAATGCCCGAACACCAAGCCAGAGCAGCAAATTCTTACAAAGTACTGTTTGAAATAATTGTTCCACTCTCTGAAAATGCTTAAACTGGTTCATGCCAAGTCTTAGAACTGATCGCACGAAGTATGAAAGCTCATACTTGTGGTGACTACAAATAATTATAATTTTGCCTGCTTGCAAAAATATTGTCACGACGATGCTGATAGATGAAGCAGCAATAAAAATAAACAAAATACCTTAGTCCAACGATCCAATTCCCAGGCGTATTTCAGTAATGTTTTTGTGATTGAAAAAATGTTCGTTGTAATAACCTATAGTATTCACATTTTGCATTGCAAGTTGATCAGTTAACAGACATTGCCAACAAAGTGCAACTCCCAACATTCAATCGTTACATCAATGAAGATCAAATAATAAATTAGTTTATTTATTGCAATGAATAAAGTGTAAATAAAAACGTTATGACGTTTTTAACATTCTGAATGACCACCTTGATTAATAACAGTTATCACAAAAGTCGTGTGTACGAATTTGTACAGATGGAGCTCCTGCCATCTTGTGCTACGTTAAAAGCTTTATATTTTTTGTAAAGGAACAAAACTAGAATGCCATTGTAACTCGCTGATTTCTTCATTGAGAAGACAAGACTATTAAGAGAAAAAACCAGAGAAGTCTTGAATCAAGTTATTCACATGGCAAACTTTACTAAAACAAGACCTGTTGAATCGCGGTTTTTCGAACAGTTTTGCATCAATGTGGATTTCCAACACATAGGGCTGCTTCTACTCACTGATGTGAGGTGACTGTCAAGAGGGAAAGTACCTACCCGTGTACTCAAGTTACAGCAAGAAATTCTCGCACTCTTTGAAGAAATGAAACAATCACACTTTTTTGAACTCCTTCAATGTGAATTTTGTATCGTCAATTTACAATATTTGGCAAATATATTTCAGAATCTCGATATTTTGAGCACTAGCAAGAAAGTAAGCAAGGAAAATGTTCTCACATCCACTGGAAAATAGGGGCATTTCAGAGAAAACTACAGAGTTGGAAAAGAGAAGCTATCGAAAACAATCTGAAAATGTTTCTAT
>VCRD01004877.1:19356-41289 GCA_006783055.1 Trinorchestia longiramus
CACCTTCTGTACACCAGCACCCACCTTTTGAGCACCAGCACCCACCTTCTGAACACCAGCACCCAGCTACTGAACAAGAGATCTACCATTTGAACAAGAGACCTACCATTTGAACAAGAGACCCACCTTCTGAACACCAGCAACCACCTACTGAACTCCAGCAACCACCTACTGAACTCCAGCACCCACCTACTGAACACCAGCAACCACCTACTGAACAAGAGACTCACCTTCTGAACAAGAGACCCACCTTCTGAGACGCTGCAGAAATTATCAAGGGACCCTACAGGGTTACACTCGCAAGGGGTGCAGCCCTGAGGACCGAGGCCGTAAGTGCCAGGCTGGCAGCGGTCGCAACGACGTCCTGCAACGTTGCGTTTGCAGTGGCACTGTCCCCCCAGCTGGCTACAGATGGTGCTTTCCGCACCTGTCTTGTCGCACTCACATGCTGAAGATAGAGAGAGAAATGCTGTAATTCTTATACTGGTAAGGGTATCATACGCAGTTTTTTCTTATAGGTAGACATAGGACGTAGGATTGTACTTACAGGTTAAGAAATGTATTCGTGATGCATGAGCTATGATATTCTGATATTACATACTGGGACGCTGTTGGAGGAATATGTATTGCGGTAGTAGTATGTTGACGTAAAATTGTTACAAAAGCTTCTAGGGGAATTGAATTCTGCATAAGCACTAACCGATGGAAAGCAAAGCGTTGATGGTGGATTTTGAAGGCAACAAGAAAGCAGACTCTCGAAGAAAACAGTGGCTCATGGCTATTAAAGGCTCGAGAGCAAATTTCTTTGATACTAGACCTTATTTCGAGTAACACCAGGTTGTGCAAGCGTGTGCAAATCTATCGTTTCATATTCGAACACATCGGCCAGAAAGAGCATGATCTTGGCTATCTAACGGTTGATTGCAATCAGTATTTGCCTGGAAACGAAGCCGTGAGGTGATAATTGATAAAAGGTAGTTTTTTCCCCATGGAACGTGAGGATTTTGAGATAAGAACCAACATAAAATTTTTAGTAAAGCTTGGTTGGAAAGGAACAGATATCATTCAAGCTTTGCAGAACGCTCATGGGGATCATGTTTCGAAGAAAACTTGCGTTTACAAATGGATTGAAAGATTTCGAGATGGTAGAGAAGCTGTTGAAGATGATGAGGGTCGTGGAAGACTAAAAACTTCGAAAACTTTTGAAAACGTTGATGCTGTTAGGAGCCTAGTCGAAGAAGATAGGAGATTCACAGTTTATCAGTTATCTCAGACTATGGTCATATCGGTTGGTTCAGTTCATTCGATTCTGCGTGACGATTTAGGCCTCAACAAGCTTTCGTCGCGATGGGTCCCAAAAGCGTTGCACGCAGGTCAGCTAAATCTTAGAAGTGAACTGTCAACGGCAATTTTGACCAAAATTGAAGCTAATGAAGACAACTTTTTCAGTCGAATCATCACTGGGGATGAAACATGGGTTTACCAGTATGACCCTGCAGTCAAAACAATGGCTTCCACGCGGATCATCTGGCCCAATCAAATTCAAATCTAAGAGGTCTGTCAACAAGGTAATGACAACCGTTTTCTGGAACTCTGAAGGAGTTATAGAATAGAATGAGGCGATAGGAACGAGCCTTTTGGCCCATTCTTCGGTTGGTACTCAAGTTTCATGCCGTAATTGTAGTCGCCAATGGTCATACACAAACCGACCACGACGGCAGCGGACCTCGAACCCGGGTCTTCCCGCATCGTAAGCGGGTTTGCTCACCAGTCAACCAAGCTAGTGGTACCAGTCGACCACAGTTGTACTTGTAGACTTTTTAGAATTTCAAAAAAAATGTCACAGGAGCCTATTATGAAGAAGTTTTGAGGAAATTGAGAGGAGAATTTGCTAAACAGTGTCCAGGAAAGCTCCATCGTTGAATTCTCTTCCATCACAACAACGCCCTAGTGCATTCTTCACGCATTACAAAAGAAGTTTTGAAAGAATTTCGATGGGAATTGAGGCCACATCCACCTTATAGCTCAGACCTAGCCCCATCTGACTTTTTTATTCCCAAAACTCAAAGAAAAATTGAAAGGCGTCCATTTAAAAGCACTGATGAAGCAAAACTCATGAAGAGGTCTGCAGATCTCTTCAAAAGTGGTCTAAAAGGATGGAAGCACCGCCTGGAGAAGTGCATCGACATGATGGAGATTATGTCGAAAAATAGATCCATTGTACAGAAAAATTAATAAAGAATTACAAAATTCCGCGTATTTTTTGAATGCCCCTCGTACAGCTACTCCTGGGGTATATACAAAATACCAGTGCTCACTGAGCAATACCATGTATAAATAAATGCCAGAATACGCATAGGAAAAGAAATACTCCCTCCGGTCGGAAATATTTTTGCTAGACAAAGAGAAAACTCCCCGCATTTTAGTATCTTTTAACAAACTTCTGTTTTGAGTACAGTAGACGATCGTGCACAGTGTGTTGAACACAAATTTTAACCTTTAATAAATAATAGGGCAAAAATTAATTTAATTTTGTCCTTTTCCTTCTTCAGATAATATTTAAAAGCTCTTAAATTTCCGCAGGATATGGTAAATAAAAATGATACTAATAAAAAGTGCACATATAACCGAAAGACAAAAGATTTGACAGATTCTGGGAGAAGAGCAGTATTGCAGGCACTTCCTGAGAGATCTACAGCCCGTAAAACAGTCCAGACCTGAATGTACTTGACATCGGCTATTTCAATTCAATCCAATCCCTTCAACATAAAAAAAAGCACCACATAACGTTGATGAAATAATTGAAGCAATGACAGATAGCTTTGAGGAATAACAGAGATCAACATTGAACAACATTTTCCTTACTTTGCAGCAGTCAATGGAACAGATTATTTTGGCTGACGGTGGCAACAATTACAGGCTTCAACATCTGTCGAAAGTACAACTAGAAAGAAAAGGAATTCTTCCAAATTCAATTCAGAACTCAGAAAAATTAAAGAATAAATTAACAAATATTTTAAGTAAATATAGTGGCAAATTTGTTTCTTCCCTTGATACATTATTAATTTCATGCGTTTAATTACAATGTAGAGTTTGGCTTTTGTTATCCATTTTATTAAAAATATAATTCATTGATGTTTTTACATTATCAATTTATTGTACTGTCTTACAGAATAGAGTTTCTCTTTTTATTACAACCAGTAGCTTTGAAAGTATCCTTTCTAAAAGGTTTACATTTATTTTTAGAGCAAATACTTCCGACCAACTTCAACATTGATATGGACTAACTATTTCCAACCGGAGGAAGTACCTATTATTAATTCTTTATAGACGCGAAAACGCCTATCAAATGCAGCCACACTTGCCACAATCAACAACATCCACTTAACGCTTCTGCATCAATGAAGAGAAATCCACAGAGCACTATGTTTTCTCGTAGATACATCTGGAAGTAGACGTTGTACAAGTGAACGTTGACGTGACACCGGCACCCACCAAACGTCTCCATTTCGTACCGACCAAACATCTGTATAGAGAGGGAACACCTACACTCATCAAAAGCGTGTAGAGAAATGTAAAAGACTGAGCAGCAAGTCTTTACAAACACCTGTGCGACGTTCTTAATGTAACAACTGCACTCACCAAAAGCTTGTCCGTAAACGTAGAAACCGATGCTGTCAAGGTGGTCTTTCTCGCAGAGCTCAGGCACTGTCTCCATGTTGCCGGTGTAGAAGCCGTCGCGGCAGCGGTAGTACTCAAACTCCTGACGGAGATTGTCGTTCTCTAGCGACCCTGAATAGAATGGCAGGTTCTCTGTCCTAGGGATCAGCATGATCTGTAAAAAAATACGAAAATAAGCTTAAAACTTCTGACGCACGAATAGTTAGCGGGTGAAGATTAAGGTTGAAAATTGAAAACTTGAGTCGTAATTTTAAGGGAAATTCGAGTTGATTCTAAAGAACATTATTCTCTCATAGGTCATGGTTTCAGTCTGGAAATATTTTCTTTTCTTGAGACAAGCTATTAAATATGAACAAGCTTAAATATTTCTTTTTAGCAAGATAAAAAGAAGTTTTTTGTTCTTATAGCTACAGATTCCCTCCAAATTTAAAGAATAAAACTGTTTACATCCTTAAATATTGTAGTCACGTTTAACTGGGTTCTAGATGAAGCTGGTGAAATGAATATTACACAGATTTCTCTTACTAAAAGGAATCCACCGTATATATTTTTTTATTCAGCCCACTGGACTAGCATAGTTTCTACAAAAACTCTGAAATTTTCATGATTAAATCTTCAACAACAATTAAAGCTCAAATGGATGAAGTTCAATGAAAATGTAACTACCATTTTTCATTCATAAGCAAAGAACATTCGAAAATCAATGAAGGCGCTCAAGTAGGAAAACAAATTAGAGAATAAAAACAGAAATTGCTGACCGAATCGATGAGGATGGATGCAGAGGGCAGGTCTTGCTGAGCGTTGGTGCGTCGGAACTCGACCCTGACTTTGTAGCGTCTGCCAGCCTCCAAGCAGACGGGTGGGAACAACGTCTCGTGTTGCTGGTCTGATCACACAAGCATTTCAATCATACTTTGTACTGGACAAGCAAGTAGATGAGACGAGAGTCTCAGAGAAATATTTTAATTAGAAAGGCAATTGAAGCTTTGTACTGGACAAGTAAATAGATGGGACTAGAGTCTCTCAAAAATATATCAAATATAATGGAAGAGGGTATGAATCATTTGAAGCTTTCTCTGTACTTTACATAAATAAGCGGGGCTAAATTCTTTGAGATATATTTCAGGCAAAATGGAGAAGGCATCATATTAGTTGGAGCTTTCTGCGTCCTAGGCATAAGTACAAAGGGTTAAATTCTTTGAGATATGTTCTAAGCACAATGGAGAAGACTACTCTAAGCGTAGACAAATTTCGAAGCCATAGCACTCACTGTCTCTCAGTGACACAACCATCTGGTCGTTAACGGGCCGTACGTTCCTGCACGGGCCCGTTGGGTCAACGGGCTCGAATCTCTCTACTGTGACTTGTACGTTGTCCCACTGGCTGCGGAACTGATGACAGAGGCAATTGAATTATTACTATAATCATATAAAAAGTTGTTTTAACCCATTAACGCCGACAAGCACGTCAACTTGCCACATCAAAAACGTTAAATAATGTCAATACAATCTTTAAAGAGGCATGGTACAATGTTGTAAGTTGTTCAGAACACGTTCAGTATTCACCTAGTTGATGTTACATTCCATTTCAAAAAATAACCTTGCCAGTATGGAGATAATTTAAATTTTTTGATGTGGCAAGTTGACTTGCTATTCGGCATTAATGAGTTAACCTGAGGAACTTTAAAATGAATTTTACTTCCAGTACATTGAAGTAGAACATATTAATAACATTTTTATGGTAATAAATTTTAATATTAAGCAAAATTATCAGACTGAGAGTAGCCTAAATATTTAATTATCATACATAGCTTGAATTATGAGTCATCACCATAACTGTTCAAAGATTCTTGGTTTAACGGCAGTTAACATTTAAAAAGACGGTAAAAGTGAAACACAAAGCTAAGATGTTTAGGAAACACTGGCTTAGTCAGTGGAACCATGCACATGTTTCCTTCACTCACTCGAGGGTGAAAAGTAAAAAAAAGAAAAACATTACCTGCTCATCTACAAAATTGAACTTATCGTAACAAGAGTTGTATTTTATTTGAGGCGTTTTTGCATTTGATACGGATCTTGAGCGATGTATTTCATACATCATACAAAACTGAACAACACTCAGCATCAAATGAGAAAATCAAGTTATTTCTGCACATCTTAATTAATTTATTCCGTCTACGCCCGAGGGAGCAGCGTATTCACGATACGCTGAAGGATGATAACTAGTAGCCCAAACATCAGCGGCTTATTCACGAGTATAATTGAAATAACTTCTTGCTAAAACAAGCATTCGATTAAATGTAGAACTTTGGCACAAACACAAACAGTGTCGGCAGTTCATACTTCGAACAAAAGATTTCAAAATATTCGTCGTTCTATTGAATGAAAAAATGCAGTTGCTCAAAGTGTATACGTCAAATACTCTCAGGTTGATCCGCTACTCATGGCGGTTGTAGTTGAGATGAAAAGCACAACAAGGATTTAGGTAAACTGAAGGTTCAATTTAACGACTTAGTTAAATTTTTGGTTCTTGAGTATAATTTCCTACCTAAGAAACAGACCGTGCTGTAGTAGTTCATAAGCATCAGAGATTTTCAAGCACGGGTCTTACAAAATATAAACCTAATCCATGAAGATGGAAACTTGAATGCGAATTACTTTGAACCAAAACTGAAGCAAGAACACAGCCTTCGTACCTGCGGCTCATACTTGAGTACGAGGTCGTACTCCATGCTGGTCTCTATGTTGTCAATATCAAACTCCAGTCTTGAGCCCTCGACAACCCTCATGAAGCCCAGGCCTGTCCAGGACCCTCTAGAGCCGTCCTTGCTGCGCTCACGCATCACCACCTGGCAGCTCTGGAGATGAACGCAAGCGTTAGGAAATAAGCCTGTTTGATTTAAAAATAAAGACAGCCCTCAACTGCACAGTTTTCTTGACGTATGAAGTCGTCTACGCACAAAACTCGGTTTGATGAATTCGTTGGAGAGGGAATTTGTACATGAATGAACACTTTTTGAGTGGAATTTTCGGTGTGAATTTTTCGAAATAATTTTTTTGCAAGATACTGCTGAATAGAATTTTTTAAATTTAATATTACATGCTCACATTACTGTGGTAACATTTTGAGCAGAAAGAGGATATTTGTGTTCACACGATCGTTCATTTGTGTAATACACCAAGGTGTTTCTTCGGAATAATGAAGACTCGATAATAATACCTTGTACATGATTCTTATCCTATTTTTGATGAGGCTTTTATTGAATCCATCCGATTTACAAGTGTAAACAGTAATTTGCAAACAAATACTTAAATGTACGATTATTTGAAAGCTCCCGCTTTCCTATTTATTTTTAGTGACGCGTTGGAATTACAGACTGAATATTACTAGACTGAAATCGCTTGCTTTGACATGGAATTCGATTAAGCAGACAAAGATAGTCTTACACATATACATAAAAACATGTCAGGTGAAATTTACAAAATAAAGGAAAAAAATCAAAATTATACCGTTGTCCAGAAGTATCTGAAATGAGTATGACACTCAATACTGAAAAAGAAAAAGAAGCAAATGACGTTGAATTAGTCAATATTTTCGAATACCAGAGAGTAACCGATGAAAAAAAAGTAACTGAAGTTCCTGAAAAAACACCGAGGAAAAAAATAAAAAATAGATTAGTAGTATTAAAAAAAATAAGCATTAGTGTTCGAATTCAGATCTCAAAACGATCCAGAACAAAAGCCTAAATCCAGGAAACTTTACCTTAACGGGAATGCTTTAAACCAATCGTAAATTTGTTTGGCTTTAACAGCTAAAAAATCATTTACTGGAAAGAATGTCAAAAAATAGTGAATATTACACGAGCGAAAGATAATTTCTCCAGGTTTTTAAATAATTGGAGACTCAAAGAAGGAAAATTTTCTTCAGGGCTCTGAAAGAAATTTTCTCCACAGATTTCAAGGATAGTTTGTTAAAGGATGTCAAGAATAGTTTCTAAATAGATTTAATGGAGAATTTCCTCAGGAATTTTAAAGATATTTCGTCCAAAAATCTGAAGAATAAAAATAATCCAAGAATCAAATTTAGGATTGGTGTTGAAGATCTAAGTAGTCAGCATATCAGTTTTGCCGCTCCAGCGTTAAATGCCTTTCAAAAAATATTAGTACTTTGAGTTTGTGTGTTAATAAAACGCAGGAAAGTTGGAGGTCATGACGTACTTTACCAGACGTGGTTCTGTAGCCGAAAAGACTCGCCTCGTTGCAGTACAGCTAGAAAATACCAGATGGTCAGCTGTGTAACGTAAAATTCTAGAAATTCATTCTTGCACATTTATTCCAGGTAGAAACTGTTCACTTCAACATGTACAAAATGAACCTAAGATCCTTCCTCATTACAATACAAACACTTAAGTCATTGCACTTTGGGTCATCGAAGATTACCCATGTGTTTATTTAATGATTTTCGTATTCCTTTCGTATTTATGACATTGAAAACCCGAGACTCGTTTCCCAGGAGGAGGTAGAGCAATAATCTTCTCAGTTCGAAAGCTAGCAAAAGTTATTATTCATGAGAAAAATAATACACACATGAAGAGGCTCTCTAAAACCTAATATTCATAGAGGATGTGGCCATAAGTAAGATACACTTGCGGGTGCAGGACTATCTGTAGCACTGCTACGCTTGCAGCACTCATGAGCTGAAAAACTTCGAAAACAGATTTTCGCAACCAGCATTGCTTAATCTGTGGTTCGTAGCACAGGATATATCAAATGAATCGTTTCTCCCCGTTAAGAGATAGGCATGATGGGTACAATAGAGGAACCAAACAGCACACACTAAGCAACTATGATGAATTGATGATGAAAAAAAACAGAGGATCATTCACTAAATTTTTACGTATATAAGTCCCAAAATCAGACGCTTCTGTACGTTAATTAAACTGCGATGGTACATAGTCGCCGAAAGCAAAAAAGATATCCAGTTTTCATGCATCGGTCCCTTTCCCTGTGGCAAATACTAGAGGACTGAGCTATGCCCTGCAGTGCTATTTGAAAACATACCTGACTAAACAAGATCCATACCCATATTCTTTTTCCCCTCAAGTCGTTGCTTCGCGGGATTTACTGTTGTATACACTGGCTAAAAAAAAAGATTCTAACTAAAATGTAGGAAAAATAAATGAACATAATTCATAGAAATGAAGGAGTACGAACTGAGGCATCAGCCAGGGGTTATTTCTCCCCTTCACTTTCATTCACCAAAATTCCCAGATGAAGCTGCTAGTTGTAGATCAAAGAACGAAAATCACAAAAGTGATTTGTGTGTGAAAATCACAAATCACAAGAATGTGAGTAAGGGCCAGCCTCACCTCAGACCCATTAGCAAGTTCAGCCTCATAAGTGAGGTAGTTGAGGCTGGGGACATAGTAGCCTTCTTGAGGCTCGTCACAGCGCCTTCCCACCACGAAGGGACGACACCTGCACAAGCAGAGATCCAGTCAACAACGATGTGTCTCTAACGCAGAGGTTCTCAACCAGGAGTAAATTTACCCCTGGTTGAGAACCCCTGCTCTAAGGGTAGGCTTGAAGAATTATCGTGGATACAGACACTCTACGAACATAGAAGGATGTGGATAGAAGGTCTGGTTCTGGAGAAAGACAGGAGAAATGCATATACCAAGTCCACGGGCCAGGTAAATGTACCAGGTCAATAGGCCAGGTAAATGCACCAAATCAACAGGCCAGTTAAATGCACCAAGTCAATTGGATAAGTTAATGCATCAGGTCAAAAAACCAGGTAAATGCACCAGGTCAACAGACTAGGTAAATGCACCATATAAATGCATAAGGTCAACAGGCTAGGTAAATGATCAGGTCAACAGGCTAGGTAGAATGCAGAAGATAAAAGAACAAGAAATTGCTCCAGAAAAAGGGACAGGTCAACAGACTAGGTAAATACACCAGGGAACTACATTAGGTAAAAAGAACTGAAAAAACTTAGTGATCATGATCACTTTTCCGTCAATCATACACGAGAGAAGTATGGAAAGATTCAACCCTTCGAGTCTGGTTCTTTTACTTTCTCTACACCATATCACCGGCCCAGCATCGACTCTATTACACAAAAATGAGCAGTAAAATTCACCCAACAGGAAGGCAAAACTTGGCAAACCTTCCAGAGTGATTATCAAAAAATAGTATGTCCGTAAGGCCAACCTTCCTGAAAGGTTACTAAAGGATGACTGTCTTCACATGGCAAACCTCCTGGAATGGTTATCAAAGAATACTGTGTCCATAAGGAAAACTTTCCGGGAAGGTTATCAAAGGAAGGTTATACCGGGAAGGTTATACTGTGCCCATAAGGAATTAGTGTGCATATTAACTCAGAAAACGAGGGCTCACAGCACTTAATTGCGAACGTACTTGCACTGGCCAGTGATGACGTCACAGTCATTATCAAGAGACCCGCCCCTGTCGCAGTTGCAAGGCTTGCAGCCGTCAGGATGGTCGCTGAGGTCGTAGTGCTGTGGGAGACACTGATTGCAGTCACGACCCGTCACGTAGCGCTTACACTGACACTCGCCCGTGTACACATCGCAACCCTGGTTCCCAACCGTGCCCAGTCGGTTACACGTACACTCTGGTAGGGAAAAGTGACAATAAGACTTCAGTTAGCTAACCGCTCATCAATATGCCTGATGCGGTGGACTTCTTAGTTCAGACTTCAGTTAGCTAACCGCTCATCAATATGCCTGATGCGGTGGACTTCTTAGTTCAGACTTCAGTTAGCTAACCGCTCATCAATATGCCTGATGCGGTGGACTTCTTAGTTCAGACTTCAGTTAGGTAACCGCTCATTAACACATTCATTGCGGTATGACCCACAGGTGAGTCACTCAAGTTAGGTTCCGTAATTTTTTCAAAGCTTTATAGCGACCATGTACAAAGTAAAGATTTGCACCGGCTAGACAACCGCACTTAACGTGTTAATAGCTCATTTGTCTGTTGCGGTGGACTTCTTAATTCAGTGAAACGAGTTTGAAAAGTAGTTATCTCTCGGTTATGGGGCTAGAATCTAAGTTGGACTAAGAACAGAAAATATAGTGTCATGATGGTAAATTGATTGACTCGGTGCGCACCGGAATATCGGAATATTTGTTCATGATCTGGTACACGTCACACCCGGCTAGAAAAAAGTCATGAGACACAAAATATCGTCCAGCAGAGTTTGTTGTACTGCAATAATTTTCAGATGATATTGTTGCGGAGGTGAGTACAGTTACGAGTACCTTTTTGCAACATCTGAAGCAGGAACAATGAACTTCGGTGTTGAATAAAATAGAATCTTGCTTGGTAACGATAAATTTGTTTCTCTTCTAACATATTACACTATGTACCTTGGTTGATCATTGCACAAGAATCTCTTAAACAGAGAGGACGTAAGTATCAATAAAAATAAGTATTCATGTTTCGAGAAAAAGAAATTCATTCCAGTAAAGTAGAACCTCACTCACTATTTCATCAACGGCAATACAGGTTAATTATGTAATGACAATGCTTCTGAACTCTCTAGTTTATCAGGAAATACGTTATGCATACTCGTACCTAGTAGCGTAGTTAGCAACCATCTCGGGCGGTTAAATTAAGACTAGGGTAAACTTTTAGCATTTAAAACAAAACTTCACTAAGCATTAGAAAAAAGGCATAATCGGTTAAAGGAAAAGTATAAGTAGAGTAAATTTTTTGAGCATGTGCATATTAAATATACGTTTGACATTTAAAATCATGTATTCGTAAAATAACTGTTGAGTGAGTGGTGGTTAGTGGAACGTTCTCTTCAAATTTTCGGTCTAATCATGAAATTTCCTGTGCAATGCGTTAAGAAACGCGGTCCAGTTAAGCACCATTAGTAACTTCACCGTTGCAAACCATTAGTGACTGCACCGTTATGCACCATTAGCCACCATTAGTGACTGCACCGTTATGCACCATTAGCCACCATTAGTGACTGCACCGTTATGCACCATTAGCCACCATTAGTGACTGTAACTCTACGCACCATTGGTGATGGTAACGCTAAACACCATTAGTGCCTGCACCGTTGAGCACCATTAGTGAAAATTACTGAAATAATGAATGATGGTCAGTGATTCGGAGTTGCACAACATGCTGCATTTAGTGATTTTGATCAGTGACTAATGGCGAAGGTAATTAATATATGTACTAATCTTCACATCAGCAATGAACGTTCATAAATGAATAAATTCTTATTACATTATTGCGAAGCACTTAATGAATTACCTCGTAGCACCACGAAGCAGTTAATGGATTATTTCAACGCATTTCACAGTAGTTAATAGATCGTTTCAGTGCAACGCGTAGCAGGTAATGAATTACTTCTCTACAGTGCCTAGTCGTTAATGGATTACTTTGCAAACTGGTAGCAGTTAATGGATTACTCTGCAGTACTGGTGGCAGTTAATGGATTACTTTGCAGTACTGGTGGCAGTTAATGAATTACTTTACAGTATTGGTAGATGTTAATAGATTACTTGCAAAATGTCAGCAGTTAATAGATTACTTTACAGTACTGGCAGATGTTAATAGATTACTTGCAAAATGGTAGCAGTTAATAGATTACTTTGCAGTACTGATAGCAGTCAATGAATTACTTTACAGTACATACTGGCAATAGTTAATGGATGACTTTGCAGTACTGATAGCAGTTAATAGATTACTTTGCGGTATTGGTAGCAGTTAATGGATGAGGTTGCAGTACTTGTAACAGCTAGTGGATTACTTTGAGGTATGGTAGCAGTTAATGGATTACGTTGCAGTACTGGTAGCAGTTAATGGATTACGTTGCAGTACTGGTAGCAGTTAATGGATTACGTTGTGTTACTGGTAGCAGTTAATGGATTACGTTACGTTACTGGTAGCAGTTAATGGATTACGTTACGTTACTGGTAGCAGTTAATGGATTATGTCGTATTGCTGGTAGTAGTTGATTACTTTACAGGAAATAATGGATTGTGTCGTGGCTCCGCGCAATAGTTAATAAATTTTTCGCAGTGCAAGTAGCAGCTGGTGGATTATTTTGCAGCATAGCTTAGCATTTAATGGATTATTTTTCTGCCCGCGTAGAGTTAATGGATTGTTTAATCAAACCGCAAAGGAGTTTATAGATTACTTTTATCCACCGAATAGCAATTAATGGATTATTTCGTTTAACCAGAAAGTCAGTAGAAAACATCGCAGCAGTTAATGGGATATTTTTTTGGCACAGCGCAGCAGTTAATGGATTATTTCGTAACACAGCGCAGCAGTTAATGGATTACTTCGTAGCACCGCGCAAAGTTAATGGATTACTTTGTAGCACCGCGCAAAGTTAATGGATTACTTCGTAGCCCCGCGCAAAGTTAATGGATTACTTTGTAGCACCGCACAAAGTTAATGGATTACTTTGTAGCACCGCGCAAAGTTAATGGATTATTATGGGCCAGTTGAGTCCGCCTTACGCTGAACTGGCCACTCGGAACGCGGCTGATGGCGGTACTCTTCTGTTCTCAGGTACCCCGTGTTCAGCTCTGCACGTGATACACGAAATACTTAACCATTTCTCCCTCAAATCGTTATTTTTTAAATCAAAAACATTTTGACTTGACCACTACTCACCGTGTAAAAAGGTGCCTAAAAGGTGCCACCGTCAAAAAAATGTGCTCAAAAGGTGCCACTGTGTAAAAAATGTGCTCAATAGGTGCCACCGCGTAAAAAATATGTTTAAAACGTGCCACCGTGTAAAAAGGTGCCCAAAAGGCGCCACCGTGTAAAAATGGTGCCCAAAGAGCGCCACCGTGTAAAAAAGGTGGCCAAAAGGCGCCAGCGTGTAAAAAAGGTGCCCAAAAGGTGCCACCGTGTAAAAAAGGTGGCCAAAAGACGCCACCGTGTAAAAAAAGGTGGCCAAAAGGCACCACCGTGTAAAAAAAGGTGGCCAAAAGGCGCCACCGTGTAAAAGAGGTGTAACCTGGTGCTTAACTGAAAAAGGTCGCCCTATTGATGTCGTTTAAACGGTCAAAACACGTACAGTTGTCGTACGGTTCAAACTTCTCATAGATGCAGTTACTTGAAGAATATTACGTAGGATAGGCTAAGAGAGAGAGAGAGAGAGGAGTAAATACATGTATTCAATCTCTGAACATGTTGCGCCACGCACTGACGCTTTTTTACACTAATCTAAATTGAAGGGTGGACAGCACTAGTGGACTACTTGCATTTTTTCCCACGGGAAAAAATGCAAGTAGTCCACTAGTGCTGTTCACCCTTCATATAGTAAACTACTGGATCGTAATCGCCTCTGTCAGCGCTGTGTTAGCGACAGCACGGGAGTGGACTACTTGCATTTTTTCCCGTGGAAAATATATGATATTTACCACGGGAAAAATGCAAGTAGTCCACTAGTGCTGTCCACCCTTCAATTGTATATGTTTTGCAATGAAATTATACATCTTTTAAATTCGTTCGGCTTGGGCAAGTGCAGTATAGGCATGTTTCATGAGTAATCAAGTAATTATTTGTAAAAATTCGGCGGTTATCAGTTATGATACACAGTACATTTAGGGTTAAAACTAACTTGATGAGACCAATTCTAAACTTGTGTATGAGTCCTCAAGGCGGCAGAAGTCACATATACATCATATATGATATTCCTGTATTCCAGTATACCATGTGTATGATGTGTACTTCATTGCACTTGTTTGCATACAACTACTCAGTTGTCTGCAAACAAGTGCAATGAAGTACACATCATACATATGGTATACTTGGCGGAGTGGTATCTGATCTCCTACGTATGTAGGAAACTAACTAATTAAACTAACTATTTCTTTGCAAAAAACTAACTGATTTTAGGTAATAGCATGGCATCAGCAATCCTCAATTGGTTACTTCCTTATCATGTCATACGTTCCCCACGAGTTTCTTGAAAACTTTTTAATTATTGTGAGCCTCTAGGGTAACTTTTGAGGAGTGATTTTTTTAAATTTGGAGACATATTTTAAAGCGTCATCTTCTGGACCTGCAAATATGAAGTACGTAACGAGCAGTCATTTTTACTTACATCGCACCATTGGGGGACCTTCATTTCGATGTGTTATCTGAAATTGTCTCTTGAACTGAGAGTTGCTACAGAAACCCCAAGAACTTCATTAAAAAATAATATCGATCATTCAATTTAGAACGATGTTGTCTCGAATCAGCGTTCTAAATTTGCGACCCTTTCGAGCGACATCTCATTATTTAGGAGATTAACGACACAAAGCGTTCTATCCACAATCTGCGCTTCACAAGTAGTCTACTGACTACATAAAAACTGCTAAAATACGTGAGTCTTAAGAACCTCACACGAACAACCAGTCTGGAAGGCAGTTGAAGTAATGACCAGAAAAAGAAAACTGTACCCTGGAAACGGCCAAGTCTCACCTTGACATCCCAGTGGGTTTTCCAGCGTGAAGTTCCAGTATCCAGGCTTGCAAGCGTCACACTTGAGGCCTTCCACGTTCTGCTTGCACTCGCATTTGCCCGCTACGAGACTTGCCTGCTCGTCGGTGTGGGACTCGCAGATTCCAGCGTTCAGAGATCCACGCTCATCACAGTTGCATGCTAGAGATAAATATGAGATTTCAGCGAGAAAAGGGGCAGTGAATCGAAAATGAATAGAAAACCCTTTTGTAGCTTAGAGTTGATTAAACCAGAGCCGTTGAATACCAACTAGCAGTGCAAAGTACTGACAACTAAGAGTGCAGAATGAGGCCAACTATATTTTGCTAGTTGTCATTAATGTCTATCTGTTGGCGCTTTTTGTTACATTGACTGAATATTGTTAATGTTACTTCTTCAAAATAGTACTATTTGTTAGGGAACTGCAGTATATGACTGATAACAGTACTTGTTTGAATAATGCAGCACTTTCTCGAACAAAATGAAGCACATACCTAGCAAAATACAAAATGTAATAAAAAAATTAGCTTTGTTAAAAAAAACGCAGTATTGTTTTTGAAAACGTAGCATTTGTTTTAAAAACGCAGTATTCGTTGTAAAACAGTATCATTCGTTTGAAAAACGCAACACTCGTTTAAAAAAAGGCAGCATTTGTTTCCCAATGGCAACATTAGGTAACTTAAGACTGCTCTCCAAGACCTGGGGAAGACTTACGCTGGCAAATTGCAGGGTCCCGCAGGTCCCGCTCTGGGTCCTGGTAGAAGTAAGGGATACACTCCTGGCAGTTGCGTCCCTGAGTGTTGTGCTCACAGTCCTGGCAGACACCTCCAGAGATGCGGCCTGTCTCTTCGTATACCTTCGCGTCGAAGTAGCACTTGGTCGAGTGGTTGTTGCAGTTACACTCTGTGGAGGTACAACAAAATTATGGTATAACTTTGGATCGAAATAGCACTTGGTCGAGTGGTTGTTGCAGTTGTATTCTGTGGAGGCACACAAAAGTTACGAGAGGTCCTGCGATGAGTGAAGTTGCAATTCCTGCGATGAATGAGGTTGCATTCTGCCGCCAAGAAGAAAGAAGGGAGAAATATGTCACGCAAATCTGGAGTCGAAAAAACGCGCGTTCGGTTGACAAAAACAAGTTTACAATATTGAATTTGGAGTAACTGGTCGAAAGGAAATTTTGTTGACTTGTTGTGAAGTTGCTTACGGCAAAGTGAAATAAAAGAACACTATTAAAGACTCATTCCGATTGGACAAGTGGTTAAAGTAGTTGTCGTTAAAGTGGTCACGCTCTGGACCCTTAATATGAAAAGTTTTGCAAAATAACAGCTTAACAGTCAAAGTATCCTACCTTATGTACAACTCATTAACTAATCTAGAATATCACAAAATATTTCTAATTACCAATTCATTTGCATCAGGTTTTACAATCACTAGATTTTGTGACTTCAGCGGGTCATCACGATGAATTATGGTAGCTCATCGGATATCTTCTTAAGCCACAAACGTATCACACAACTCTCTTAATCGAACGAAAATTAGATCAAACACCCTATGTCTTAATCTTTAACTTTGACCTACTTTTGCATGCGTTGGACTCCGTGACGACAGCAGGTCGCCATGGCAGGTCATGGTAGAAGTCCTGACACTTCTCGCAGTTGAGGCCGGTGGTGAAGTGCGTGCACTCACAGCGACCGTGCACCATCCCCGGCCTGTTGGGCACCCCTGGCAGTGGCAGACAGCGGGAGGCGTGTCCGTAGCACGAGCATGACCCCCTCACGACCATGTCGTAAATGCTGTAGTAGTATTTTTCCTGCACGTCAATTGTACGCGATACAAAATGATGAGGATTAAAAACTGCTGCAAGTAAAACTTTTATTACATGCCTAATATTTTCATTAGGTTTTAAAACATGTTTTTATATGTGTAAATATACGTCTTCTTTACGTCAATTGTACAAAAAATGTGATGGACATAGTCAACATGTAAGTGGTAATTTTGCAAAAAGCTGTAGTGCGATTCAACTACATATTAAGCGTGTCGTAAATGATACAGTATCCACGTAGCACTTCTCCCGTAAACAAATTAAAGATGAATTTTTACATAATTACAATGAATTTCTTGTACATTGGGAATAAAATTTGAAGTGTAATCTGAAATTAATTTCATGGCTAATCCCGTAGCCGTTTTAATATTTTGCTTGAAAATAATCGATGATAACATTATTCAGTAACGTTTACCAACATGTAATACATCGAGCAAATGAATTCACGGGACAAGCTAAGCTCATTAAAATCAGTAGTTATTTCCTATACGCTACAGTTGTGCGTGAGCTTACGTTGTACATTTTTAATCAGCCTACGCAGGATGAGATAACATCCTAGTACAGAGGTTCCCAAACTTTGCCTTCAGTGTTTCGACAGATCAGCATGTACCCCTGAATTTTTATTACAGAAATGTGAGTAAAAAACAAAATTTCACTGAATTTTCAATCGAACTTGTAGGTTTTAGGAACTATAAACTAACATTAAATGTACATGTACTCCCGGTTGGAATCCCTGTTCAAGAACAAATTAAGCTCCAAACCTTGATTTCCGGTCTTGTATCGAGGAGCTGGTCACCGAGAGTGTGTAACTTTGTGAAGTTTACTCTCAGGTTGGTGATCTTGAGGAGGTTTTGCACCTCGGCGCTGTATGGGTCCAGGATCCGGATGTTGGGGGGCATCACCCGGAAGATCACCTGCACGGGTGAAACCATCGGCCGGTAGATGAGTATTCAGAATCATGATGATCGGAGCCCCAGAAAATGCCGGAACTAAAGACCATGTTATATTTCAGGCACATAAAGTGCAACCCTTGACCACGTAATTTATTTTGAATGGTAAACAAAAATTTTTTGAGGTAATTATGGCAGAAGGACAGCATTTTGGGAAACTATCACTTTTGATGTGTTGTGCAATCAAAGACCAAAAAGAAAATTCTGCACCTAGAGCATAACTGACTTACAAACATGGTAGTGTGTCGTAGGTACAAGAATAAGATAAAACCGTTCTGATAAAGTTAGTAATTCACACCATTCATGGGAAGACAAATGGTAATATTATCAAAAACAGATGCAGTTGATTTAAAACAATATGATATTCTCAAGTAGATATACATTTAAAAAAATGAATAGCCCAGGCAAAACTGGATTATAAAAGACCAGCGTCTTCTTTTAGTTGAGAAAAATAAACTTCTGAAAAATAAAATTTTGAACACACTTCGTCCACAGAAAGACCGAAAAGGTTTCGAAACAAAAGTACGAAGTGCTGACCTCTCCGCCAGTTGAAGGCTCGGTGGAAGAGTACCGGGATTCGCAGACGATGTCTGAGATGGAGGAGCGAGAACCAGTTTTCACACCGGGGAAATTCTCCCCACAATTGTAGGCGAAGTACTTGTACACCTGCACAGCAGCATTGCAGTTAGGTTCTCAACACTAAAACAACTGAGGTCAACCAAATTAAGAAAAGTTAAGTAAGATACGATAAGATACGTAATGTATTTTAAATTACTTTCATTTAGAATTTGAAAATGTGTCAACTGGCGTCCTGTGTCCTTCTAGTGTTAAGCCTTTTAGAGCCGCTCCGTTTCATCCAATTCTACAGTTCAGGAGACAATTTTTGTTTAATTCCAGATTAAGCTGATATGCTGTATGCCATCTGTATGCTTAATGGCATCTTACATACCAGGGTATGCATAGAAAACCTTTGAAGTTAGATGGGGAAAAAATAGGGGGTCTTGTATTATAATGCTTTTTCGATTCATATGAAGCCAAGCGGACTCGAAAGGTTGAGAAAATATAAGCGGAAGAAAACGTGCGAATATTACTAGGATCGACTAAAAATGAACGTATCCTGTTGATGCCTCATGAATGCGTAAAATAAATAAACACATCATGGAACAGAATAAAAAAGCAGAGGAACTTGAAATAGGGCGACATGCATTGATATGAATGAAGTAAATAAATATGTCAACTTCGGATACTCCGTGTTAACTGCAAACAATATGCAGCCTAAAAAATAAAATGAAGCTAAATGAGGACGTTAGGACAAACATAAAAATAAGAAACGTACTTGTATAATAATAGTACACTATCCATGTAGTATAGGTTTTACATGAAATGCATGTGAAATTTAAAAAGAAGAATACCTTGTACATTTTGTGTTTTGCCTCTCGTCCCCGAGAGAAGTGAGGCCTTAAATAAAATTTGGACCCAATTATTGGCTCGATTCTTGGGCCAACGCCCATGATTGAAGCCCCACGCCCCAGGTCCCAAGCCCAAGGCCCTGCAGCTCCCGTTGGTTTACCCTTCCCTCATCACATAATGAATGGCTGGTATGAAAAAGCTACTAACTTTCCACGTCTTGCCGAAGTCAAAGGAGCGCTCAATGAGCATGGCGGCCGGCCTGAAGGTGCGGAAGGTGATGATGAGGTGAGTGAGATGGAACTCTGCCTCCAGGTCCAGCTGGATGCTCACATTCTGTACACCGTTCTCGCTCTGCCACCATGAGCGCTGGCCGGTTCTGAATAAGAGAAATCATCAATATATTTTTCATTAAAATCCAGTTAATAGACACTCGTCTTGGTCTATAAACAGATACGAATTCTAACTATTAGAAACTACTAGATGTACACGATTTGCACGCAGGTTTAGCATTCAACGTGCTTACACAATAAGCAAATTTTCAGCATAAACAAGTAAATACACGATCTCACTTAGTGACGATGAGCAATGAGTCAAAGTTTTCTTATGCAGACGATAATACGAGCATCGGAAAATGAAACAGAGCTAATTTTTAACAGATCAATGAATTTATAATAATTTGTAGACTGCACCACAGCAGTACATGCCCCACACAAAACCATTTACCTCACCATAAATTACACCTCGCCCAACATCACCCCACCATAAATTACACCTCGCCCAACATCACCCCACCATAAATTACACCTCGCCCAACATCACCCCACCATAAATCACACCTCGCCCAACATCACCCCACCTGGGGTCGAGCCTGTCGATGATGTTATCGATGGTGTGTGAGAAGCGAGGTTTTCCTCGCTGTTCAGGTCTGGAGTCGCACCAGAAGCATTTCTTGCGATGCTGAAGATGTGACACGATGCAAAATTTCTCCTGCAACCGCAACATTGAAGTTAACGAAACATTTTTGTCAAATCGTTCTGCAACCGTGACACAGAAGTTAACCAAACATTTTTGTCAAATCGTTCTGCAACCGTGACACAGAAGTTAACCAAACATTTTTGTCAAATTGTTCTGCAACCGTAACACAGAAGTTAACCAACCATTTGTGTTCAATTGTTCTGCGATCGTGACATGTGTTAACCAAACATTTACATTGAATTACAATACAAAACTAAATAAGAAAAGTTATCATTTTCAAATCAGGCATTTGGGAAATTCTTTATCCTAATCAACTACTTCTGTGGTCACTTGTACTTAAACTTAAAGCATTTAAATATACAGCTAATTGGATCACCGGTAATTAATTGCTAATTAATTACCGGTGAAATCATTTACGTACTAAAGTAAATTAATAAATACTTCCAAATAGTAATAATGTAGTAAAACTAATAAAGTAGTGATGGTACCCAAAATTTACGGTTCACAGGCAACAGTCCATGAACTTCAATTTTGAGTTTGGACACGTCATTTCACACAGTTACTGTAAACCACTTTGTTTTGTTAAATCACACATATTCTTCCAGTCAGAATGTGTGGTATAAACTAAGTACTCCAAACGAAGGAGATGTAACGCTGAGATACAAATATTTGCTTTGATTGTTAGTTCTAATCTGAACTCTTACACTTACAGGAAGGGGATACACGGCCCATTTCTAGTGAGTAGGATCCACTTAAAAAAACTGAATGCACATTGTACTCAAAATGTATCTCGTGATAAAAATTTCATAACGAAAAAACAAATCAACAAGTTGAGCAATTCGAGCAGAATCAACCGGCACGTGCACAAGCGTGTAGTAGAAGTTGGTGGCACACCGCAACCTCGACAGGCGGGCAGTACTGCATGTCCTTATGTAGCCTAGTCTCCTACCCACGCTCTTGCCTCTACATTTACCCTTCTGGTGTTCCAGTATGGTATAAGATAATACATTATGCAGGGAAAGCAGTTACAGGAACAGGATTCTTCCATATTTTTATTAGGATGTATTTTGTTGTTTGTGTTAAACAGACGTTAAGGGTCCTTGGAATAAAAAGAATGTTAGTATTCTCTTATAAGAGTTCGGTACCTAGAGTGTTTGTACTTGGGCCGGCAGTGGTGATCATAGAAATATGCATAGAAACTGTAACATTGAACGGTGGGAAAATATACCATCAGTAAGGGACCAAATCAATCAATTTGCAAGTCAAAAGAAGACAATTATTATGTTATTTATGATACGGAAGTCAATATCAGAGAGAATGATATCTCGTGAGTATAATAAAAATCACAGGTCCAGGCTGAGTGTAGGAACTGGAGCTGAAACTCCATGAGAACCTCACGACTCAACATCAGTCCCAAGAAAACCTGAACTCCAACGCGGTCTTCAAAAGAACCCCAGACCCCAGCATGACCATTGTACACTCCAACATAAGACCCAGCAGGATTTCAGATCCAACATTATCCCCAGGAAAACCCCAGACCCCAACACTAGCCCCCCAGCAGACCCCAACACTAGCCCCAGCAGATCCCAACACTAGC
>VCRD01004878.1:10112-20345 GCA_006783055.1 Trinorchestia longiramus
AGATTGCGCCCGTCGAGGTGGGTGATGGAGGTCTGGAAACCACACAGCGCCTCCGTCAGCGTTATTGTCTTCTGCATGAAAAGGTCAGCACCATCTCGTCTGCACACAAACTTCAACTTTACTCAATTTGCTTACATCACTGGCCTGAATATCAGTAGTTTCCCATCAAACTACTAAGCACACATCAACATTACTCATTTTGCTCCCATCACTCGCCTGAATATCAGTAGTTTCCCATCAGACTACTACGGACACATCAACATTACTCGTTTTGCTTCCATCACTCGCCTGAATATCAGTAGCTTTGCATCAGACAAAAGTAAATGAAGTGTCTTGCTTCAATAGTTCTACGTGCCTCTCATTTATAAGCTTCCTTCATGGTTTGAAGAGCAAATAAGAATAGCAGGAGTAAGTTTTCTTGCTCTCAGCAGCATGAATAAATTTTAGTAAACTTATACTCCGCAAACATTTCGCAGCAGAAATAGTTAGTTTTTGCTAACCCATATACCTAAGCCCGTAATTTCTGACTCTATCTATACTTTAGAACAGCTGAGATCACACCTCAACCAGGGCTACATCAAATCATCGGAGAAGTATTTTCACTTTCACTCTCTAAAAGCACTTTCAACAGGCATCTACATTTTGTTCAAAATCTCTTAACGAAAATTGCAATAATTCTTAAGCATTATTTTTTCATACTTAAAACATACCCCACTGTGTTTGCCTATCATTCGGGTAACTAAGGAGAGAAAGTAACAAGAATATGGCTGCACTATCCCCAACAGCAACATAAAGCAAGACAAGACTCACTTGAAGGTAGCAAGACAAGACTCACTTGAATGTAGCAAGACAAGACTCACTTGAAGGTAGCATGCGGTTTTTCCTGCAAGACAATAAGCACGTTGCCAGGCTCAACCCCGGGCACTTGATCTCCCTCTCCCCTGAACACAATCTTCTGTTCATCTCTCATGCCAGGTTCCACTGTGACTTCAAGCAGCTTAGTGTTGGGCACAACCTTCCGTCCTGAACACGTCTTACAGCGGTCGCTCTCAGCCATGAGTTCACCTGCACACAGTGGAATGCTGGGTCAACCGCAACGAAAATTATTCGTATTTGCAGTCAGCAATGAATAAACGACAACAATAACTCCATTTAGAAGTTGATGCAAGCAAAATTTGTGTAATAATAAATAATTCTGGTCAACAGACTAAATAAAGAATTACACACCATCTTTTGTGGTGAGGACCAAAGGAGTTTATATTGCTGGAAGTACCAGGCTCCTATTATTATTTCCTTATTATGCTCATTTTATAAGAATTCCCATCTAAATATATGTATATATATTCACTTGACTACACACATATATTCACTTGAAGTCTTAAAGTGAACATATGTACTCACATTTTGTTTCTGAAATGATAAATTTCAAAAAATTTCTTTTAAAAAGAGGAATAAATATGTATGGAAAATGATATCCACTTTCAAAAAGATAGAAACAAGTTCAAAGAAACAGAATAAAACATATAGTAGATTTTATCCACCTCCCAAAAGCTCAAAATAACTACTGTTGTGGAGTTAGGAGATGGAAACAAGTTTGAAGACCAACCTTCGCCATCACAACTCCTGCACTTGCTCTGCATCTGCTGCACCATGCCAGGTCCTATCTGGTTCACAGTGACGGTGATGCCTCGTCCTCGACACTCACCACACGTGTTAATGGTGCCATGACCTCCAACTCTGTGTTATACAAGTATTATGAATTATTGCTCTCTTATATATCAGACTGTAAAGGTCATAAAAATGGTTAATATCAATAATTTAAATATGTGTAGCATGAACCACTTTATGGTGCTTGACTTAAAGCTGCAGGGAAGACATAGTTGGATTTAGTTGATATATTAGAGTATAGTATTGACTTATTTTGTTAAAATACTCAAAACGAGACCTACAAATGAGAATTTAAGTTAAGAAGTCCATTGCAGGAATCCAGACATGCACTCTCCAGAGCTTAAAATGAACTTTTAAAGTCTCTGCAATGTATTTTAGATTTGAATCAACAAACCTGTATTCACAAGCACCACATCATCACCCAGTACATAATTCACTTGAAGATTGGTGAACCATAATTACTATCACATAAGCAGTAATCAGAAATAAGTTGAAACAGCATTCCAATGTACCTTAGTTTAGTGGTAAACTTACCCACCACAGTCCGTGCAGATCGTGTTCTTGGAGAGTTGCAGCTTAGATACCTTGCCCACGTACAGTTCCTCTAGAGACACTCTGAAAAAATTCAAAAATTATATTCACTGACAACTTCCAAACTTCCTAACATCATCATGGAAGACAAGAATAATTGAAAACTCTCAAATTGAAGGACTATTTTGCATTCTTCCATAATTATGGGTATAAACTTTCCATAATGAGGATTATCAGAAAATATTTAATCAAACACTAACTGACGTAGTTGTAGTTCTAAAACATTAAAAAAAAAACACAGCACTTCAAAAATTTGCTGTAATCTAATCAATCATGACAAATGTAGGCCCCCTCATTCTTACCATACTTTATTTACTGATTTGTACCTATTGAATTATTTCAAAAGTAAAATTTAAACTCATTCAATCAAAGCAAAGTCAAAATTCTTGAAGTTGCCACTGTGATAATTTTGTTCTAAAAATAGTTAAATTAATGCATGCAAAACCCACTGGATGGCTGCTGCTGTTTTTAAATGGATGGTGACACTAATAAGAAATTCATAGAAAGCACAGACTGAGTAATGAATATAAGTAATGAATTACTGAATATTTAATGGATATATTAAAAAATGATGCATGGACAAAATATGAACAATGAAAAACACTCTTAAAGCCTTTTATCAGCAGGTATGTTTACTTGACACCTGTTCTGTAGATATACTTTATCTAGACTTGAAATAATACAAGTTTTCTAAAGCTTCTATTGAAGTACACTAATAGTATACCTTTAATGCTAAGCTAATAGAAATGCATAATAAAACTACTACAATACAATATTGGTGATGAATACTTATTCCTTCTGAATGTCAAATAATATTTCATAGAAAAACAATAGAAGAATACTTGAGTGAATCAATATCATCAAGCAATAACTTATAAAAAAGCTATGAGAAAAATTAAAATTCAGGCTTAGCTGCCTAATGAAATAATAAGACTTCTGGGTAAACAAACTTGTACTGGAAGATTCAATTAGGAATACATTTCTTCTAAAATTTGAACATTTTAAATCAAGAAACCAATGGGTAAAAATCAACCAGAAAACAACCCTGCATCTCAGAATGGTGTACAGACCACACAAGACATGGAAAGTAGACCAGTACAAAGATAACATTCCTCACAGAGGCATGAAAATGCTGTAATGGAGCACTCACTTGAGTCTGTGAACTGTATCTTCCCCCCTGGTTGGTCCACGTCGCCGTCCCCCACCCCCAAATCCCCCCAGAAATCCTCCTAGACCCCCAAAAGGAGATGCCATGCCTCCACCTCCACCACCAAAAATATGTCCAAAGATGTCATCACCACCAAATGCTTCATGAGGATCCTGCAAATTGGTAAAAGATACATTATCAATATGGGTTATTGGTGAATATTCATGAATTAAGATTTACTTCATATTTACTAGCCAACATTATAAACTTCAATGTAACAGTTCGTGAAAACCACAACAACCAATGTCACTAACTAAAAAACACCAATCTAACAAATTATTCTGAAATTTTACATGCAGAGATATATACTTTTTTCATGAACTAATTAAACTTATCAGTAAAATAAGGGTTAGCCTACATAACTGAATAAAATTATGCTGAAAACTTTAAATGACCATCAGCTTTAAAAAAAAATTTCACTTCTAAAAGACTGGTTTTCTGTGAGGCTGAGTAACAATGCTGGAGTTACTCACCCTTATTTTATTGGTTCATTTCATTAATGCTTGTGGTGGTTAAATTAATAATATTTCACTAATTTAATACTCTAAATGGCCTAATGATTCAAGTGGTAAGTGAAATTGGTTATACTAATACAAATATATGAACCAGCTTACTGGCAAGATGGAATTTATTCTGGCATTCAATTCAATTACTTTCTTTGTACTAAAGATTTCTTTAAAGTGTGCTGGCAAGATAGGAATCATTGCTTGTCCAAGATAAAATTAATAATTCAGTATCTACACAAACAAGGAATGCTAAAACATTATTAGCTAGCTGTACATGTTGAGACCAAAAAAAGAAGACTTCAATTTAGCATTGAAATGAATTCCTTACATCATTTATCAACTGCATACTTCAGTAAACTTACCATTCTGATATGAAGAAAATTTCAGATGCGTAAACAATACAGCAATGCTAATCCTTTCAAGCCTTGGCTCAGATTACTGCAAGTTCACTGATCAAAGTAGGGAAAGTACACTAACCTCTGAAAAAAGTAAGAAATTAATACTTTGTTTATATTTTTATAAGAAGTATAAGCTATAAAAATAATTCAGTGACATGAAATATCTCTCCAGTATTCCAAGTTAATAAACTTAGTTCAGAAACTTTTTAATTCAACTAACCTTATCAAGATTTCTTGACACACACAGCTTATTGGTAAGCAATAACTTATATGTACTCACAAGAGTAACTTGTATGAATGCTCTGCATCTTAAGAATGAGTGTTGTTTAGCAGAGTACACCCATAAACTTCAGAGTACTCTCACACATAGTAGAGTACTCACACAGAGTACTCACACACAGTAGAGTACTCACACAGAGTACTCACACACAGTAGAGTACTCACACACACTAGAAGAGTACACTACACACACATTAGAGTACACTAATACACACAACAAAGAATACTCACAGTTGAATACACAGAATACATTCACACATTGTAGAGTACTCACTAACATCAGAGAACACCAACACACTCACACTCAAACAGAGTGACTGTGGCATTTTCACAGAGTAATATACCATATGTTTAACACTAACACTAGCCAGTGACCAATATAAAGAGGAAAAACACAAGTACTACAGCATAGCCCAATTAACCAGTTAGAACATGCACTGATTACTAATAAATTTTGTGAATGTTCTGTCAAACTGCTATTGTAATGTCTCGTGTTGTATCCAAGCAGTTTTTCACCCCTCAACCCTGTAAATTATTTCTGAAACTCACTTATGAATTACTGGTTGGTCTTTTTTGGCTTTCAGAACACTATTTATAGCATCTACCATTGTATTGCACGTACTCAGGAGCTACTATGAACTTTTATTTATAAATTCAATTTAACGATAAGTAAATACATTTTACAAACAAATTTTATTGGCATAGCACTCTATCTAGTCTACAAGCATGAAAAAATACTTAAACTTGATTAAACAAACAATTTTTAAACGTAATCGCAGAATAGTTTGGTCCTTTGTTTCTACAGAACTTTATCCCCACATTTGGTCGACTTTATATCTTTGTGACGTATACAGGAGATCTCCACCCTGGGCATTCAATATTTATCCTGATTTTGTTATTTATTGATACCAGTTCACCAAAATGAAAATTATAACACGGCTCCCAACTTGCCACACTTTCGTCATCAATGAAATCCACGCTTCCGACCTTACACCTCCGATTGAACATTAACTTGTACTTCACCAGAACTATAGATAACTCAATGAATACAAAGATTCACTATAGACACCAAAAACCGATCGGAGTTCCAGACTAGTCCAGAGAGCATCAACTGGAAAGAAACGATTAAACAAAGAAACTTTATTCTATTCAAATATAAATTATATCTACAATTATCTTTAGATTCTTAATGCTAACATCCCAAGACTGATAATCATGCTTCTAACGGCTGTTCCCGACTTCCTTGTGGCGTGAGGAATGCTCTCGTCTATATCACCTTGCGATAATCTGAAAGTATTGAGGATTTAGTCAGTTCAAGTCAGTCAGTCAGCCTACCTGGTTCTTGTTTCTTAGCCAAAGAAGGTTTGAGGACTTTGTGGGGATTTGAAACCATGAAGCCATTGACTTCACAGCACAAGCCCATGTAAATTCTCCACTCGGCTACGGTGAAAACTAAGAGAGAGAGAAAAGAATAATCAACCTAAAAAGAATTAAAACAGTTGCTGTAAGTGAAATAATACCCTGTATATAAACGATATTTATGTTTTGATTTTGAAAATAGTATTCCTAATCCAGCAGCCCACGAATGCGTACCGGAGTTGAGAAAATACCCTCGCTGGCGGACTACATTGGCGAAGATTTGATCAGGTGACCGGAATTTAAACTACTTTCTGACTTCGGACTACATGGACAAGTTTTCGAAGCCCTAAATAAATACGATATAAAAGAAGAAGAGTTGAGAAAAACAAAATGGAACAACGCATTGATGTTTTGTGCCCCAGTTTTCATGATTCAGGAATACATTGTTTTTTCAGTTCACAAAACTTCTTGGTGTTCAAGATAAACTTTTCGGTTACACATTATCAGTTTTGTATGACTCTAGAAAATTATGACTAAAGTTACAGTGTTCGATTAGTTATCATTCTTAACACAATTTCTGAGTGATTTCTGTGTCTTGAAATTGGAATTCCACTTGGACTAAACTGTTAACCTCTTATAATACAAGTTCCCTTACCTTCTTTCCTCTACTCTCTGAGTTGAGAAACAGCGCATCAGGTATGAAGCCGGCTCTATTTCTTCAAACTGTACGAGATTTAGCCACGTTTTGAACAAACTAATGTGTTTCAACGCACAACCATTATTGAGCGGCCCAACACTCCCTAAGTCTCATAATAACCGAATCTACAATCTACATAGCCTTAGATCTTACAAGTGTAATCCGAGTGAACAGAGGTGCGACTTCACGGCACAGGAGTTCCTGAGCAAACAACAACAACAACAGGAGTTCCTCGGAACTACGAAACAAACAAACCAAAAACGTATAATTTTTTACGACACTCGACCGTACACCACGTAGTTGAGGAATACACGACTCACCTTATATCTCTGTAAATACTCTCTTTTTTCTCTATAAGAGTTCTGCCACAAGAGTTAACTTCTTCTTTCTGCCTCTTTACCTTAACAAGCTCCAAGCTGTGCTGCCCAAGCTGGATTTTCAGTGCCAGTGCCCCACCTTATGTGCAACATGTCTTAACAACTAATCGTAGACTGAAAACAGATTTTATTCATTTTGACATGAAATTATTTTTTATGTTCTCCTGTCCAATTTTTGCATTAAGGATTTAGCATTGTTGTAATCAGCTTGGATATTCAATAGAGGTATTTAATTACTTACTTCACACTTCAAAGTTGAATACATTTAAGCTTGGACAATGAGTGATCAGAAAGTTGATACTGTAACAATGGAAGAAATGCAGGAGAAATATTTGTGCATGTATCCTGTGGAGGACATCAAGTTTGAGGTAAGTTGCCAGCCAGAAATGTATTGTAAAGCTGCAGACCAGGTAGCCTGACAGTATTTGTAGAGTTTCATTGGATAATTTTACTAATTCATATTGTTATTTAATACTCTTAGTAAATTAAAAATGTTTTATGATTTATTTTCTTGAGAAAATAGTTCATGAAATAAATTTCCAATAAAGGAAAGAATTCATGGTACCTGCAGAAGGGTGGAAATATGAAATTTTAAATAACCTTTGTCATCGATGATAATTTCAATACCTCTATCTCTGATATTCATCCTTTAAAAGGGTTCATTATTTATGTGCCTCTATTGTTAGATTATTGTGATGCTAAAACAGCTTGGTTGAGCTCACTCCAGTTATAGAGCTCATCAAGACTTCTATTGTGGTAAGAAAGCTTAAAGTCATAGACTTAGACTTAGATTGAGGGCCAGAGTTTGGCAGGGGCCTTTGTAACGGCCTTAAAATTATGTACTGTTGTTGCAGAGGCTGTTCCCACCTGAACTGACGTACTCCAGTTGCTGTGAGCGGCAGCAGGATCTCCTGCAGGCTACCCTTGCTTGTGACACAGCACGGAGGTTTCCTGCAAAAGTCTCCTACACAAAGAGATTCCTCAAGTCATTAATTCAACAGGTACTATTAGCTATATTACTGTATTGAGCTAACTGATTTTTTGTGGCCAGTAAAATAAAGTAGTAAGTACAAAGAGGGAAAATTGATGTTTGGCTACACTAGAAAACTGTTTAGAAAACCAACATATCTTGGCTGGTGTAAAGAATAGTTGATGTATTAAACTTTTGCCCATAACAAATTCTTGCCTTTGCTGTTTACAATTTTCCTCCTGTTTCCTTTCATTAGATCTTGATTTTTTGTAATCACAAACTCAATTTAATTACTAACAATACTAACAAAGCAATTAGCAACAACTACAATTAAATAAAGAGACTAAGTATTTAACTTTTGCTATGTATTTTATCATTAATAATTGAGAATATGTATATTTTTAGTTTATTTTGTGTTATTAAACATAGAAAAGACTTTGAGCACAAAAATAAGTATACTATTTTTAAATCAGGGATAGGTGAATTATGTTTCCATGTATTTCAATGTGGAAAATATATTTAAATTATGACAAATTTGAATTGCAACCAAAATCCAGAAACAAACTTAGTAAGCTCATGGTCCACTCTCTGTTGAAGAGACTAACTCATTTTTATGTTTTTCTGCAGAAAATAACATCTGTGTTCCCACTCTAGCTTTATTGTTGAATTAAAATGAATTTCTTTAAAATGATACCATAATAAACAAAGTTAACATCAGTCCAAGAGCAGTGTTGGAGGTTTGCATGTTACTTTCAGTGTGCAAACAGCAGACATTGTCCAGATGGTGATCTGCACATTGCTTAGATGGTGATCTGCACATTGCTTAGATGGTGATCTGCACATTGCTTAGATGGTGATCTGCACATTGCTTAGATGATGATTATGATACTGAAATAATAAATTCAAATGCTGTTGTGCAGATAGAACAGCAGGGTCATGAAGTCCTAGAAGAGTTCTACACAAGTTACACAGACTTGCTAGCAGGCAGTGGAGAGAGGCTCCCAGGCACCAGGGTTGGGGGAGAGGCTGATGACGTCAACTTCTACCGCACCTACTCCCTCTGGGGGGGAGGGCGTGTGACTTTGAGGGAGACCAGTAATGTGGTGGCTGAGGGCACCACAGGCCTGTGCACATGGCAGGTGTGTAGTGTGTTGTGTACTCCATACTTGTAAAGTGTGTTTTCTGTACTCTGTGTTCTCTGTGCTGTGTGTTCTATGTCCTGTGTGCTGTGTGTTCTCTGTCCTGTATGCTACATGATAACATGGCCGTGTAGGAGAAGGCTAATAACGGAATAAATGGCGTATTTTATTGTAATCTGGCGCCTTTGGTATCCACAATACAATGCTTGTAATACATGCATACCCGTTCTGATTTAAGTTCAATAATTTTTCTTCAGTTATAAGTTGGAAGAAATGGGACCGACGCACACAGATACAGAGAGATAGAGATACACTGTCTATTATATAAGTAGATAATTTTTTAAGTGTTCTCATCACTCATGTCAACCAACTTGTTAAATAACTTATGTGTCTTTGGCATGATCCCATTTGTGTAATCTTTTAATGGAACTGTTCTCTCTCTATGTGAACTCGTTTATTATGACCAGTGTAGTGATACTAAGTCAGCATTTTATTTTTCAGGCTGCGCACGTGTTGTTGCGACACCTACTGATGAATCCAAGCATCATTGAGGGGTGAGATTGCTGTTCAAACTGTTCTCGTTCCTTTGCCGCCAGCTATGCTGCCTGCATGGTGTTGTTCAGGTTAGATGTTGTCATTGGATTGGTATTGATTATTCATTTGTATTGTTTATTCATTGTGTGTGAGGGTATACAAACATGTGTCATTGTGTGATGTTCAGCTACAAACGCCATGTACTGATCACACAAAAATGGCTTAACTAATTGGTGTAATTGCAGTCTGCTTGTGGAAACTTGTATACATCTGTAGTCACATGACAGTGGTACTCTTGAGACCCAATCAGAACCCTGGCTTTGCAGTGGGCTACCCAATCAGAACCCTGGCTTTACAGTGGGCTACCCAATCAGAACCCTGACTTTGCTGTGGGTTACCCAATCAGAACCCTGACTTTGCTGTGGGTTACCCAATCAGAACCCTGGCTTTGCAGTGGGCTACCCAATCAGAACCCTGGCTTTACAGTGGGCTACCCAATCAGAACCCT
>VCRD01004878.1:21075-34468 GCA_006783055.1 Trinorchestia longiramus
GAAAACAGAAAAATAACATACATTTTACATCAATATACCGAATAACAAAATTATTATAAAGAAAATAGGAACATATGCCAAGTTTTGATTGTTTAAATTATGTTCTAAGATTATGATGGTAAAATATTAGGTGTTTCCATTATTTTGTCCACCACCTGTAGTTCTGGTGAATTCAGCTGAATATTATGAGTCTGGGTAACGAAAATATAACTCTTTCCAATCCTGTTTTTTTTTGCATGGAGGTACTCGAATGTGAATGTTTTTGCAGGAAGGCACTCAAGCGTGAATGTTTTTGTATTGGAAGGTACTTAAACCTGTAGCACTTGAACGTTATAAGCGTAGTTCGGCAATAAGTTTCCGGTTGTATGAGAAAATACATCCGAGATTTTTTATTGCTAGTAGGAAATGTAATTATTTCCTTCCTCGGAGCTTCAAATTTCCCTCACCGGGGGAAATTTCTCCCAATTTGGGACTTACTGTTGATTGGATAGGTCATTGACTGACGTACCACAGGAAGCGTGTGGTGGAACTGGGGGCAGGGGTGGGCCTGCTGGGCTTGGGCGTGGTGCTGCGTGGTTTACCCGTGCGCTACACCTTCACTGACGTACACCCTGCTGTACTGGAGTCCCTGCAACACAACATAGCACTCAATCTTGCTGGTGGTGATGGTGAGGTGCGGGTTTGTGCTCCTGAATTCTAAAGACTAGTATAATGTTGTGCTCCGTGGCATTTTGTCTAGTGCTTAAGATTTAATTATTACTTAATTACTACGTGTCAAAGGTCGGGACGATTGTCTTAGGTTAGTTTGTGAACACCATTATTATATAATTGAAAGTGAGTACTAATTATAATAGTACTCACTTTTTAATATAATTTTAAGAACAGTTTTATTTCAAGAAAATGTAATACTTTGATCCAAACAGTAGCACTCGATGGTTCGAATTTGGATCAAATACAAACGATCGAATATTTCATATCATTTCGTTGTGTTGTTCTTTGTGTTATTCTGTGTTGTGTTGTTCTTTGTGTTATTCTGTGTTGTGTTGTTCTTTGTGTTATTCTGTGTTGTGTTGTTCTTTGTGTTCTTTTTTTGCGTTGCGTTGTTCTGTCGTTAAATGAGTTCACTTTTAAACCTATTGCATTTATTTATATTTCGGGATGACTTCTAACTTTTCGGGGTATCTCAATTTCTATCTAAATCTTTATTTAAATTCTATTGTATTTGCCACACTGATGTGTCAGGGGTAAACCTGTGAGAACTGTGGAACTCCGCTGCGAAAAGCTGACAGAACTCGAGATCTAATTGGGACAAAGAGCTCACATATGAAGATATTAGTTTTCATTCTTATATATAATTCATTATGTGTTCAAGCGTATTATTTTTTCATATATTCTTTCACTTCTCCTGGACCAATATTAATAGTTATTTATTGATTAAGATCACTTGGTATTTCATTTGTTGGTTTTAATTTTTCTCTTCCGTTTGGTTACGAGTCATTTGACTTCTGTGCAATACTTCAATGTTATTTCTATTTGAAAACCCAACTTATCATATTTTCCATTCGTAGTTCAACTGCCACGAAGCCTCTGAATGGGAGTATGGTGATTGTCTTGTACGTCTGGCATCCGTGGACTGGCAGTGTGAAGGCAGCGTACGGGCTGTGGCAGACTGCGATGTCGTACTTGCTGCAGGTACACTCCAGTATCTGTGATACGTAGTAAAACCTCCTACAATCTTTGATTCTTCGCGCTAATATTGATTAAAATACGTCTGAAAACCATGTAGCCACACAACAACGTGTTTGTGTAATTGTTAGTTGATGTAGACGAATAACCTTAACCCTTTAGCGACGAATTTTTTTTCTAGATTCTACGTTTAAGCTCACAAAGACCGTCTCTACACTGATGCAATGAAGCACGCTGAGAGCCAGGCAACCAAAAGAACGACGCTGTAACATGCCGCCGCGTTCAAACCTAGTAGCAACCTCATATTGCTCACTGTTTAATTATTAGAACAATTCTCCCAAAGACCGTAAAAGAGGACCGTATGGTCCTTTTCGTCGCTAAAGGGTTAAATGGGGTTTGCACATGGCTTTCAGCATGAGATACGTATGATCCGTTAGCGCTACTAGAAGGAGGTGCTGGCTAGTGTCTGTCCTCTTCAACGTAGGATGGTCCGTCCATAGCTGCCACCACAGATTTAGCAACGCTGGTAACAGGAAGCTGTTGTGGCTTATGTTCGTTGGACAAACTCTTAGAATAGAGTCTTCTCTTTACCTTAGTCATGAATGTTTCATCTTTTGGAGAGGCTTAGTACTGCTGTTGAACTATCCTTTTTTGTACAAGGTGTTTTAGTGCTGCATTAACTGAAGTGCTCTTGAATTTTCAGATGTGGTATTCGACCCTAGTCTCTTTGACGCCCTTCTGAAGACTTTGGGCATTCTGCTGCGAGCAACAGAGGCAGCTGATCTTCCTGAACCAGAACTGGCGGTTGCTGCTGCAGGTGTGGGAGAGGTGGTGGTGGGTGACGAGGTGGTGGTGGGTGTGGGTGTGGTGGTGGGTGTGGTTGCGGTGGTGTGTGGGCAAGGTGGTTGTGGTGGTAGGTGTAGTGGTGCCGGCCGCTATTTACACTCTTTTTACCAAGTAATTACCATCGCAGCCTTGGTATTTCTAATCATAGTACGTGTGAATATTTGCTACAGTCTCCAAATGAAGTTCCTAGATGTATATTGTTTGCATATCCCTACCCAGGTTCTATAAAGTGAGTTGCAAAACTATTTGACAATTTGGATTTTATATTCTTTTTTTAATACTAACCTGTGAATTCGGGTGATATTTGGCATTCATATTCTAACGAGTATTAACTATTTATGCACAGAAGGAAGTTTAAAATAGTTATTTCAAATCAACTTTGGTTTACAATTACGTTAAATCACCCTATGCAATAGTATTTAACATTTTACTAACATTACTTACATTAAGCCTTTGTTCTGCCTAGTAACCTTGAGTTTTCTGCAATTTTTAATGAGTTTTTTTGCGTGTACAAAATTGCAATTTTTGGCCATTTTTCTTTACAAATAAGTCTAGATTATGTTGTCGTTTGTCTGGAAGGCAAAAACTGTGAAATTAATGTTGAAGATCTAGTATGTAACAAAAAATACACATCAAGACGTAAAGAAGTGGCTAGTTACGTAATGCATAACAGGCAAGATTTAAATTACCACAAAAATGACGTGATGAACTGCAACTTTATCAGTGTGCTAAAGAAATAATTTCCTTTCACAGGTTGTCCTCCGTCACCTTCATCGTCACAACGTCTAGCCATTTTTGCTGTTACCATCCGCAATGAAGAGAATTACAAGCACTTCCTGGACTGCATCGGTGGGTTCATAGTGGGCACTTCGCAGCCTTTGCGAAGGAGTTTCCACATTGAAGGATGTGCCTTTGGTATCCACAATACAATGCTTACAATACATGTATACCCTTCCGAATTTCCTCCTATCTAAATCCTTAAAAGCGTCACAGAGACACGGACCAAGCAAGCAACAAACTCTGTATTATTATATAGTGGAATTTCCTCCTATCTAAATCCTTAAGAGCGTCACAGAGACACGGACCAAGCAAGCAACAAACTCTGTATTATTATATAGTGGAATTTCCTCCTATCTAAATCCTTAAGAGCGTCACAGAGACACGGACCAAGCAAGCAACAAACTCTGTATTATTATATAGTGGAATTATTAAGATTTACTTTCTGTCATGCCCAGCTGAACACGACCTACAGCTACGGTCAGTCCAGGACATCATCTACAGAGAGGCTCCATGTAGACGTGAACACACCGTCAAGCTGCTCTACGTCACCACTGCACGGTCTTAGGAGGTCTGTCTGGGCACACAGCTCCTGCTTAGTTCCTTGTTAGGTTTTATTGTCACTCACGAATATTAAGGGACTTTTGTTAGTTTCTTAATTATAAATCAGGACACAGTTAATTAGGACACAGCTCCTGCTTAGTTCCTTGTTAGGTTTTATTGTCACTCACGAATATTAAGGGACTTTTGTTAGTTTCTTAATTATAAATCAGGACACAGTTAATTAGGACACAGCTCCTGCATAGTTCCTTGTTAGGTTTTATTGTCACTCACGAATATTAAGGGACTTATGTTAGTTTCTTAATTATAAATCAGCACACAGTTAATTAGGACACAGCTCCTGCCTAGTTCCTTATGTTTCATTGTGACTCGTGAATATCAAGTGACTTTTATCTTACAATTCATCCAGTGAGTGTAGGTGTGGTATGACGGAAGAGGTAGCGTGAGTACAGAGTTCGATCCTGCATGCCGCTCTACAATTTGTGTATGTAATGCTGGCTGTAGAAATTAGATTTTGCTGTTCTATATCAGTACAAGTTCTGGACAGCGCTGCCCTGGAATGCCTCTTGATAAGTGATGTACTTCTGCCATAAAGTAGAAATCATCTTATACGGGGCAAAATCCTATTGTGTAATACTATTGTTTATTGTTCTGGTAGTAAAGACCTGTGTATGCAATATCATTAAAAGTGCAATTTCTTAGAATTATAGGACTTCTAAAATAACGTGTAAATACCTTACTTATTAAGATCAGTCGTCTGAGGTTGCATGTTGCAAAAGTTGAGTAAATGTTAAGTCCTAATACGAATTACTAATTCTAATTAGGAGGAATTCTGACAATACGTAGATTGACTTCATTGTCTGGCGATGAATTTTGGTATTAATTATTTTATCTTGACGGACTATGAGTTTTGGCTTCATTTTAAGTGTCTTGATAATCATGAACATCGAGTGACAGATGCACAGTTCTTTTGGTCAACCTGCAATATGAGTAACTGCCTAGTAGAAGCTGGACTAGATGACATTTTTTGTCATCTGCACCAAAGGGGAAACTTAATGATAGCATTGCAGATTATACAGATTGCAGATTGCTTCAGCAGATTTGAGCTCACGCTTGTGGAAAACTGGCGAAGTGATCGCCGTTGTCTAACTTGAAGCCCCTGAAATGTTTTTTTATTGTGCGAATCCAAGGATTTCCGTATCCTAGGATCTTTTTTTTTGGTTCAAACTAATGTAATAATACATGACTCCCTTATCATTCAATTTTTATTTAATCGTAAATGTGCCGAATTCATTGTATGTGCGTACAAACACGTACGACAATAAAAGAACAAGGCAGACCGACCTTACTCAAGGGAAGTCTTCTGTTTAGCGCATGCTTAACACGTTGACTCCGAAGTGGTACGTATGTGTACCACTGAGGTTAGGTTCTGTAATTTTTTCAGATCCTTCTAGTGACTATGCGTACAAAGTGAAGTTTTACACCAATCCGGCAATCGGAGGCAACGTGTTAAATGAAGTCTCGTCAAGAAGAACGTGATGTAAAACATTATTGGCCAAAAGGAATGGTGAGCACAACTCAAAAACAATAGACGGGAATTTTAGTATCATTGTATGATCGAAGTTAACGAGTGGAGTTTTGCAGGGACAACAAATTAATATATTTGTTCTTATACATTTTTTTTCCGAAACAGATGAGCCTCGCGAGATCAATATGCTTCAAGGGTGTTCAAAATTCACTCTGCGGTGCCTGTTGTCGAGACGTTTGTCGTCGAGGCGTTTGTCTTCGAGACGCGTTTGTCTTCGAGACGCGTTTGTCTTCGAGACGCGTTTGTCTTCGAGACGCGTTTGTCTTCGAGACGCGTTTGTCTTCGAGACGCCGAACGTGACTCACGAAGTACTCATGCGGCTACTACAGCTGATTAACGTTATGTCAGTGGCTAAATTAATAGAAATATATTCAGTTATTGAGAGTCTTATCCATGGAGTTCATAATGAAGGCACGAAGTTTGTTGCTACTTGTGTTAAAAGAACCATGCGTTTAAAAGTTATTCTTTCCTCAAACACGCAAGATTATAACGCATTTTCTTCTAAGCAATGTGTTGACACGTACAAAAAGTTTATAGAAAATACAACGCCTAAAAAAGGTACCACTTAAATTATGAAATAGAATTATTCAGTGAAGATCGATTTAAAAATTACTTGCATATTTGTGCTCCAGAATAGGAAAAAGGTTTTTCCAATTTCATGATGCCGAGAAACGCGAAAAAATTAACACGAAGAAAATAAAACTATTTTAGTATCCAGAGAGTAAATGCATGTCTAAGCAGAAAGCAATATTTCTACGAGCAAAACGTAACATCTGTACCGCAATCAGTTGGCACAGTCCGCTATAACTGACAACAAAAATTGCGATCAAAAAACAAGATATTGTAAAAAAATCTCTCGTCCATAATAATTGTAATGACCCACGACCAGTGATTGTGCCGCTAGAATTAACACATCAATGACGAACATAAGAACATTACGTTTGTTAAGAATCCTACAGAACTATCTCCATAATTCAGACTTTTGTTTTAATAAGCAAAGCAAGACATTTTATTTTGTAAGAAAGCTGCGAGTCAAAGCAGTAATATTTAGAATAGAATAAGGCAATAGGAACGAGCCGTTTGGCCCATTCTTGGTTCAATACCGAAGTCCCATGCCGTGATACACTGATACGAATTTTATTTCAAAAATACTATAACTAAAAAAGCATGAATACATTTTGAAATAAGCGTCTCTTTCGTAAAAGATTTCAAACAAAAGATTAATTGGGTGCGAGATTTATTATAGAAATAATGAATACATTCATTTCCTCATAAAAAATCTCTTACTTCCATGCAGAACACGAAAAATCTTTATCCCTTATTTTACAAAAGAAGTGTCGTGATGACAATGTTTTTAAAAAATGTTTGTGTGTAACACAAAAATGGGTAAGACGAGCAACGGTGTCTCGTCGCCACTGGCCTCTAATTGAGAAACTTTCTCACAGAATAAACATCACCAACTCGTGGTCAGACTCTTCATTATAAAGGAGCATGCAAATCAAGAATGAAAGCAGGTCGTAAATCCCAGCATAATTACTGCACCAGAGTCAGAGTTGCAAACGAATCCATACTGCGTACGTCATGATGTACATTTAGGAAGGCAGTGAATAACAAAAATACGTCATTGGTTCGTCACTGGTGGGTGCCCTGGTAGCAATGTTAAGTTCAGCTCCATTAACGAATGTTGAAAGTTCACGGTTATGCTCAATTAAATTTTTCGTATAACAAAATTGCCTACCTCAGTAGTAAGCTTTCAATGCATGCATGCATGCTGAAAATAAAAAACAATAAATGAAGTCAACTAAACAATTAACATAAAAGAATACATACCAAAAACCGAAGCATTTTTTTCACACGCATGCGTGCATACGACTAGAATCTGAATACATTTCTCCTTGTATAGTACCAATAAAATTACAAATCCGTGGGGTTAATATAAGTATACTTGTACCTATACTTCAAAAAACGTTTCAGGCGTTAATTCAATACCAAAGATCCGCTACAAACTATCTACACTTTACACCTGCTACCTCCAACACCCTGTGCAGTTTGGCACTCTAATCTGTCCTCAATGGAAGCAACATCAACTACTCTTCGTTACCTCGTTTTTCTTAAGCTACTTCTATTAAAACTACTCGTGGAAAATTATGCAAATTCGTTGTTCCATATTCAATGAAATTCCCATCCTTAACAAAGCCCAGTTTCAAAAAAAATTAATTGCAAGACTTCAGAAAACATACTGGATCCCTCTTAATTATCTTTTTCTAAAGATGCACGTCGTTTGCTCGCGAGAGTATATTTTTCCTTATTTTCAGGAGATGCATGCAAACTAGCCTCCGACTCACCGACAACCCCTGAGCCACAGTCTGTATCACTCCCATGTGAGTCTTCCCTTTTTCATTATGCTTTCACACTCACTATATTCTGAGACGTTAGCGTTAGCATCGACGCTTTCACTCAACTCTTCCTCTCTGACCAAATAGCTACTTTTATCAAGGGTTCCCATCATGCTAGGACTTGTAGGGCTCGTAATATCATCGTGGCCTGACTTTTCAACCACGTTATCACGTTTTTCAATGGTTCCTTCAATAGCAAGATTTGTAACACCTGGAATCCCTCCGTACGCTAACTCAACTTCGTGATCATCTTTATCAAGAGTCTCCTCGACACCAAGACACAAAACACTTGCAATATCATCATTCCCTAACTCTACGAGCCCCTGATCACCTCTTCCAAAGATTCCTCCGACATCAATATGTGTAGTACTCGTACCATAACCACATCCTTTATCTTGATTCGGCTCGTAACACTCGCTTTCACTGGTGCATGCCCCGGCACTTTTACCCTCTGCTACAATTTGAGGTACTGCGTGCTCTGTCTGCTCATTAATAAGCTTTTTGGTCTCACCCGAACGCTGAACTTCCTCAGAGTAGTGTTCACCAAGATGAACTCCGAAGACGGCCGAGTTTTGGCTCTCAAAAGAACACAGAGAGCATTTCATGAGCTGCGTGTTCCAATGTTTGGCTCTGTGTTCGTCAAAGTCACCCTTCCTTTGAGCAGTGAAGCAACAGTCAGGACATACTAAGGAATCTTCTTTTTCCTTTTCTTCTAAAGTTACCGCAGCTTCAACGTGCAAGTCCATTTGTTTCGATGAGTTCCGCTGCTGGTAGAACTGTAACTGACCTCGCGATAGTGCTGCAATAAAAAGATTATACATTGAGAAAGAAAGAAAAATTATTCACAATGATGTCTAGAATAGATACACTAGGCTTTCAATTTGTTATACTAACATTTAAAGAATAGTGATGATGTTCCCAGTGGCTGTTTTTCTGACCAGTGAGGTTATATGAATTTTCTTGTAAGAGGCTATGCAGATGTAGAAGTTTAGTTTTCCTTAACATCTCCAGTTCCAAACTCCAATACTATCACACATCATTACCAAAGGACGTAGTTTAGTGCTCCTGAAACACTGAGTCTCTGCTCATTGAAGTTAATTCATGCCATCCTATACTGAAGACACACTGTCAAAGACATCATCAAACACAGAATTTTTACCAAGGCCTACCAAGTCAACAACATGCTATGTGACTCCTACACTAAACAAATTGCTGGTCCTTCTCTAGCTTGAAATTCATATAATAAAAGTCTAGTGTATCTCGCATGTTCATCCTCTATATTCTTCTTTGTCAACTTAAAACTTTTCATTAATAGTTAAATCAATTAAAGATATATCTGATCATAAGATCAGTACCTATCCTTTCATTTATATTCTGAATTTGATTAGGCACTAGAAATGCTGCTAAATGTTTAAATTGCTATACTTTCCTGTAAGTCACCCAATCAAGCTATAGAGATGGTGTCAATCCTCTTTCACGTTCTAATTAAATGTTTTGTTGACCTGCTGCTTCATCAACTGGAGAGCTCCATCAATAAAGTACATCATCCACTACAGAAAGTTAAAATGTCAGGGAGATTTTAATGCCACAATTTAAGCCACAAATTTTGAGATTAAAACAATCTTATATAGATTTCAGCATACCTTTGAAAATCACATGCTCTAAAAATCTCCCAACTCTATCAGTTGTAGAAATTGCTGGATGCAAATGTAGTTCACTGCACTTCATCACTTGCTTGATTTCCATAACCTTATCACTCTATTGATGCATAAAGACTTACTTGAAGCTTTAAACGACGTCTTAAATAAGCAGAGAAAAGTCTGAGCACCACAACGCACAAGTACACGCACGTGGGTACTTGTGAAGTATCTAAATTTCACTGTAGACCGTAATGTGGCGTATACCCTGATTTTGAAAAAAGTTTCTCTCCGATGATCATAAGCCGTGCATTTTTATGACGTATATGAAAAATAATTTACAGATTTAGACAGCGCAGAATTTGTTTCATACAAAAGTGGTCCTTTATATGGGTACTGGTAATTTATACGAAGAGACACTAATAACGTGTAAAGAGTTTTTTTTAGAAAACGAAGAGAAGCAAATCAACTAAACCTTCAACTTCACTGCATGTCCGTTATAATATATCTGATGGTCTTGAAGAAAATATTTGATATATATAATATATATATAATATATAAAATATATATATAATATATAATATATATATATATATATATATATATATATATATATATATATATATATTACGAGTAATCCATACACTTGAAATTCCAATGTCTGTGCATAATATACTCGTGCATATTAATGAATTAGTAAAAGGGATAAATGTTTGTTATGTATGCAAACATTTAATAATGTTATATTATTAAATTAGCTTTAATTTTCATATTTTGAATATCTGATTGTAGGTTTACCTAATGATTTCATTATTTATGCGCATCATTCGATGTATGTTGTAATGGCCCAAATTTAACACGTTGCCTCCGAAGTGGTACGTATGTGTACCACTTAGGTTAGGTTCTGTAATTTTTTCAGATCCTTCTAGTGACTATGCGTACAAAGTGAAGTTTTACACCAATCAGGCAATCGGAGGCAACGTGTTAAGCAAGAAACACTTCCATAAAGTCTACAGTTGAATTTGTGCATCTGACACCGTTTTCTATGAAACATTCTCCAAAAGCACAGGTGGGTGCCGTGGTAGTGTTGAACATTTCATTCGTGATGTCTGGCAACGAATTGTGTATTATTATGGGTGTAATAAGAAAAATATTACCTTGTGCCTTAGGTCTAACGAATTAAAACCTCAAGGTCCTTATTATTTTTTACTACCAGAGTGTGTTTTAATATCTGCGAGAGCATATTCTATCGTGATCTCAAAGGCCGAAAAATATGGTCGCTCCAGTTTTACACCAAATCCTGTATCTCTGTGATTAAGGGTAAAAATTACGATATAATTAACATATTCTTCTTGAGCTTGTTCATTTTATTACCTATGCAAAAATAAAAGATTACATATATATATATATATATATATATATATATATATATATATATATATATATATATATATATATATATATATATATATATATATATATATATAAAATTTAATAATGAACATACTTCGTGCGGCCGACTTAACTTTACTACAGGAGGTGCTAGTCCAAGTTGAGAAGACAGTTAACCCTTTAGCGACCAATTTCTTTTTCTAGTTTCTACGTCTAAGCTCTCAAAGACCGTCTGTACACTGATGCAATGAAGCACGCTGAGAGCCAGGCAGCCAAAATAACGACGCTGTAACATGCCGCCGCGTTCAAACCTAGTAGCAACCTCATATTGCTCACTGTTTAATTATTAGAACAATTCTCCCAAAGACCGTAAAAGAGGACCGTATGGTCCTTTTCGTAGCTAAAGGGTGAAGCCACCAAGCTACGCTTTTTATGCCAGTACAACAAGGGTTGCTTCCTCAGCTATTGCCTTGCCATGAACGTCTTCATCATTTTACAATGTTAAAGGAGGTAAGTGATTCAAATTATGCGAACAAATTTATTACTTGTGTTCAAACAATTTATTCTCTGTATACGTACAGGATGTCAGAAAGATTGTTCTCACAATTAAGCTTCCCATTATTAAGAGGAGACTTGACAAGGGAGCGAATATTAAACTTTTCAATATTGATATCTTATTTCTTCAAATTTAAATGTGATATTTTCAATGTAATTGTCTCAAAACTCACCAAAATCAATACTAAATTTAGGAGTAATGGCAGCCAAAAAGTGAGTAAATTTTTATTATATGTACTAGTACACCCAGCCGTCAAAAATGACGGCAGGGATTTCGTGATAATACTTCAGTGGTGCTCGCCAATAAACTACAATTCGTACAATTTCAATTCTTTTCCTTTTGTGCAAGTCTTCTTCTGACATATTAGCTGTCCTTTCCACAAATCTTTTTCTGTCTAATCTCTTTCTTTCTTCTATTTTTTCCTGTGACGTCGCAGCGCATACTTCAGCTTTCCTTGCACTATCTATCTTTCTTCTCTCTTCACTGCTTTCTTTCGACGAAATTTGCCTCTTTAGACGTTTTTTTTTTCACGGTCACAGTTCGTCCTTGCTTCGCGTTCTTGGTAATTTTTTTGAAAGATAGCTCTCTACTTGATCCAATAGCATACTCGTAGTTTAAAGTAGAAACATACAGTCATTAAGTAGAAGAAGACTGTATCTATGCTACCTTTTAAACGAATGTTTTCCCCATCTTGCAAGGGAACAAAAAATTGTAATGACCCAGCGCTGGGTTCCGTATCGTGACTACCTGCAGTGACCCAACCAGGGGCCTCTACTCCGCGCGAAATTCAATTACTACAAAGATCTTCAGCTGGAAAAATATGCGAAATGGCTTATGTACGACAGGATAAAAAACTCTAATGCAGTATTTCGACTTTCGAGCATACCGTATGTCCCACAAAAACCCGAACCGAGTATTTATTTTCCCGTATCAGTAATACCATCATTCGACTTATTGTGTGCTCTCTCTATAGATTAATTTTGAGGGATAATTTTGCTATAAATTAAATGCTTATGGTATTCTTATGATGGTATTACTGATACGGGACATAAGGGTTCGGGTTTTTGTGAGCCATACTGTATATTTCAGAAACTATATTTGCCATCGTAATTTAGGGATGAAATTTCATAGTATCTTATCTTGTTATTCAGTAGACGAATTTTCTCCTATCTTAATCCTTAAGAGCGTGACAGAGAGACGGGCCAAGCAAGCAAGCAACAAATTGTGTATTATTATATAGTGGGATGAGAACAAAAGTCAACTTTTTTTAAAAATAGTATTTAAATTTTGAAGGAAAAAGAAAATAAAATGTTTTTAAAATTATTCATGGGGGTACAAATGTTTATTAGAATCTGACAGCGTACATTCATTACGATTATAATAATCTGCTTTTCATCTAACGAATCTTCTTTACAATTAACACGTTTGTTGCGATGCGACCCACCGGTGGGTCACTTAGGTTAGGTTCTGTAATTTTTTCCAAGTCTTTTAGTGATTATGTGTTCAAAGTAAAGATTTACACCGGCTAGGCAATCGCAACAAACGTGTTATACAAGAATTACATTGTGTGAGGTCCTCTACCTCTGAGAGTTTATTCTTCTTTTCACACACAAAGTATAGTCTCCGTTTGGATTTAAAAATGTACGTTATAATCTTTTTATTTATTCCTCACTATGGACTTGATAACGTTGGAGGGTACGGTAAAAAATGACCTTCTGTTGTTATGGAAATTATAGAGTTTTCGAGTGGGAAATATGACCTCAAACAGAAGTGAAATCTTTTTCAGTTATTTTTCAGTGCTACAAAATGTTATGCATGCATTTCTATTGTAAATAATACTCAATCTATCCATAACACTAGCTAGATGTCTTAATGAATCCGTATAACATGTTTATTGCGATCTCGACTAGAAATAACATATAATTGTTCGGTTGAGAAAAAGATATATACAGGG
>VCRD01004879.1:0-12151 GCA_006783055.1 Trinorchestia longiramus
TTCCCCCAGCCTTAATCTGCACAGATCAAAATGAACCAAGAATCTTCACATGAATTGCCCTTTGAAATAGAGCTTGGTTAACATGTTCTAAAACACTTGTGAATGTATCGATGTAAGTAAAACTTAGCGTTTAAACAGGGTGTTGAATTGCATTCATTGTAGCTAGTGAAATGTACAGAAATATACTTGGAGATTCAAATACATAATGGGGGAGAAATATGGTCATTTAAATAGATTTTTATACATATTTAAAACGTAAGCAGTTTTAACATGTTTGTGGATTAAGAGATTTGAAATTATTTATCAACGATATTCGTGAATTAAGAAAAAAATAGTTGAAATCTATTTTTGAATGTGCTTTGTTATTATTCATCATGTTGCATGATAAACGTTTTCTTTACATCAAAATTGAGTAAAAGAAAGATTTACAACACCCAATCACATTTCCATGAACGGAGTCTTCAGTTCTGTACTATGATGCATTTAAATCCAATGTAGCATGCAAGATTTAATTACTGATTAGAAGTATACATTTAAACCTTTATTTCAAAACCTTTTGCTGGTCTTTTCCTAATTTTGCCGGTAGCTAAAATTTTTCACCTAAGAAACTACATAAGAACATGTGTGCAGTAACAATGACACTTCTCAAAAGTTTTCAACGAAAAACAGTAAAGAATGGCGTACCAATGAGTACAACAACAAAATAAAAAATAAAAACCTAATTACTAAATCATGATACTAAAGAAAACGTTGTCAAAAGCGTTAAGGAAAGAAATTGCCGTGAAAGTACTATGAAAAGAATGTCACCCAAACCATGACAAACATAAAATAATTTTCGAAAGTTTTAATATTGCATCGTGTAACACTTCATGTCTGGGACATCTCGATGTGAAGGGCTCTCAGGGCAACAACTAGCAGTCGTCATAAGAAATTTTCCAAATGTTTGACATTGAAACGTAGCCCTGGACTATCGACCAGGAACACGGACAGTAAATGTACAGAAAATCTCCGGAAAAAATCCGAGCTATAGGTCATGAAAACTTAGCGAAATGGATGATACCAGTCAGTGAAAATCAGAGTTGAATATAGGTTGAATGATGCTCTTACGAGTATAATCATTAAAGGTGAATTATGTTTTTCTGATGTGAATATTAAAACAGACTTATTGTAACGTGAAAATGGTCAGTAACACAGGATTATGGTAACACATATATGGTCAGTAACACGGTATTATTGGAACGCGAATATGATTAGTAACACAAAATTATGATTGCGTGGGTATGAGTATTAACGCTAAATTATGGTCGCTTAAAGACCGTCATAAAGCCTGAATTATGGTGAGCGCTTAAAATGGTCATTCGTTGTCGCCGATGTGTTTGAAACATGCCATTTCCTTCATAATAAATGATGTTAATATTTTCTTCTAGTTTAGAAAGCCTTGCCGTGCAGTCAGCCGTAGAGATTTATCCCCTATATATAATATTTCTCGCCCCCCCGAGAACGATTCGTTAACCTGTCACACTATTTGCCAGGCACATGGGAAATCTTTTGGTGAAGATTTCAGTAAAGTTTGTAGTTAGGGGAGAGGTCTTCATTGAACGCGATTTGTGGTGTGCATTCAATGAAGTGCATTGATTTCCATGAACAAAGGGAACTCTGGTCCGGCTGAGGATGTAGGTATGAATACACCTACGTGTGTGAGTGCTAGTTCATAGTAGGCGTTGCCGTCAGGGTGGAAAGATCTTACTTGAGTTAGTTATATATTTTATTCGTGCTGAAATTCTGACTGCAGTCTACATGAGTTTGTCGCTTGTAGGTACAGCATGCAAAGAGAATGTGGAAGAAATCCAGATTTCAGTAGGAAGTATAGGAATTACAAAAGAAAACAGATTTCTGCATAGAGTATAGGAAATGTAAGAGAAATCCAAATTTTAGCAGGAAGTGTAGGGAATGTAGAAGTAATCAAGATTTCAGCAGAAAAGAGAGCAAATGAAAATAATCATTTTATCAGTAGAGTTGTGGAAAATAAAAAATGACCAAAATTTCGTCATAAAATAAAAAGGTTTGCAAAGAAAAACAGAGCTAAGCTGGAAACAAGAGGGAGACAAAAGGATACGAGATGTAATCAGTATTAACACAGGAGGAAAAATAAAAAAACAATAAAATAAAATCAAAGAATGTACGACGTTGTGGAAAACATCTATGTGACGCCCAACATGATTACTGGCCTAACTAACCAAACATTAAGGTACTTTAAGAACCAATTTTGTACAATGTTTTAAGAAGTTATTCTAATATTCACCATACCTGTTAACGCAATGTGGAAATCAGAACGAAATATTCGAAGTTAAAGTCTAGCGAAAATCAAATTACTGAAAAAGTTGATAAGGTGTCATAATTAGATGACTGACTAGACTGAATAGCAAACGTAATATCACTGAAAAAATTATGAGCCTGAGCTAAATCGCTGAAAAAGTCAAATAGTTGAAAAATGAGTCCACTGAGTAAAATGGTCATACTTGTTTGAGAATTTTACTGCACGCAATAGCACACGCGAGGCAATGAGCAGACACATTGCATCGATTGTGCATGAGCTTACGATGAGGTAATAAAAGGTCTTCTTATCAAAGACAGACGTACTCAAATGTAAAGCACTACCAACGAGACTCTTCACATGCGCTATCAAATATTTGATGCTTCAGAACACTTACGTGTGTTAAAAGAAATGCGTTCATGAGGCGAACAGAAGGTTAGAGACTTCGGTGAGGGTAAGAAGTGGACTTCTGTGAGGGTAGGAGGTGGACTTCAGTGAGGGTAAGAGGTGGGCTTCAGTGAAGGTAAGAGCTGGACTTCAGTGAGGGTAAGAGGTGGACTTCAGTGAGGGTGTAAGAGGTGGACTTCAGTGAGGGTAAAAGTTTGAATTCAGTAAGGGAGATGGATCACGATACTTGAAACTAAAAGAAGGTCGTAAAAGTTATTGGTATTTCATACCTCAGACACTTCCTTTGTGTTCTTGTGTTTTTTGTACCAGTTATATACAAATTTAAAAATGTGTGTAGTTATAAATAGCTGTGCTCATATATATTACTTTCTGATTCCATAGTTAATCTCTAGAACTAATTTTTTAGTTTATTCCATAGCATGTCGGCTTCGAGAACAGAGTTTTTTACTTGTAATTTTTTTCATTTTTGTGTGTCATTTCCAGCAATGGAAAAAGCTGCGTTCAAATGTAAGCTTTAAATATACGTACACAAATAAATACACGAAATAAAAACAGATTTATCAATACAATAAATAAACACACGTGAATACACACAAATAAATGTGTACCAATAAATGTTGTGCACTAATAAATGCAAAGCAATGAATGCACGCCAATAAACGTACAATATAGAAAAAAATGCGCACAAACCCACAAGTAAATTGTTCGAAGCACTTTCTGACTCCTTTTTTGTACTCCAAGCGTCGTGGACTTTTTTTGCACCTAGCAGTGATAGTAGGTATGGTTATTTCCTAATTAAACAATTTTCCCACTGATAATTTATTTCTTAATGCTCTTTAAGCACTCGAAGCAAAAGAATAATTGAGTAGTTGGACCGAAATAGTCTCTCTATTGTTAAAAATTGGTACTCAATTTATGGTACAGGGACACCCTGTATATAGGTAATAAAAGGTAATACTGTACACGTAACGCTGGTACACAATATTTATACTTTCCCTTGACTAGCACCAAATTCCGGTCACACCAGCAAATCCCTAACGCTTGTTTTTTCTCATTTTCTCTCAATCAAATTAAGGAAGGTCAGGTCTTGCAGCTGTCATTTGCTTCCGTAATTATTGGAAGATTGACTTCTTGGAGATGCAGTTCCCGAAGCGACCCACCGCGGCGTTGGCACTGCCAATGATGTGTTGCATCGCAGGTCTCTGCAACGGAGCCTTGTTCATGAAGGGAAGATTTTATTTCAATACACTGAAAATTATTACAATACACTGAAAATTATTTCAATACACTGAAAATAAGCATTCTGTATTTGGTTAGAGGTCTGTTTGTGTGTTACTTAAATTTTAACAATTCCTTTATGCTCCTTAGACCGACTGTGTTTTTCTACACGAGGAAAACGGTTATTATTTGTCTGTATATTACATTTTTTGGTAACTTGGATTACTTTTATTAATGCCAGACGGTTTTTGCAGGTAACGGGCGTGGAAATGCCCTCGGCCTGCATGCTGGGGAGCAAAAAGGACCTCCAGTTTGGTGGTCCCGTCACGTGTGCCTTCCTGTGTGGCAGAGACTCAGCCTGCAAGACTTTCTGTGTACAGAGAGGTGAGTTGACGCATCGTCTTGCTGAATCAAGTTTCATCGTAAGCACGTAAATTATAGCGATTAAAGTACCGATAAGTTCATAATCATAAAATGATAAAGCATGCAGTGGTTTAAAGGGTAATACAAATGAAATTCTGATAAAAAAATGATCATGATGGTTTAAAAAATATTTCAAGTGTAATAGTTCAATTATTATCATTATTGATAATAGTAATTTATACAAAAAATACGGTTATGCGTACGTTTGTTCGTGGGGTACCCTTAGTTTCATGAGTTTGTATGTAGGTTGAGAGGTTGAGAGCGTACATAGTTTGATACTATCTATGCTTACACTGGCCTGGCGTTCTTTTCTTTGTGTTTTGGGTGTGAGTATTATATTGGAAACCCTAGAGATATTTCATTTGATATTGTTTTATGAATTCGTGCATAGTCCTTTGAGTATTGGGTAGGGGAAATCCATGGAAATTTGTATTGAGGTTATATTGTGAATACGAGGATAGTCAAATAGACATAGCTGCAGTTTTTTTTCAAAAATGACTTCAACAGACATACGAAGAATGAGGACTGATAATAAAATGTATGAACATTGATGTGAATGTTAGTGGTGGTAATGATGAAGATAATGATAGTAATGTTGATGAGATAGTGGTGATAATAATGGTGATTTTTCTTCTACTGTATAGAGACGTCAGTCTTACTTTCCTATTTCAAATAATAAAAATATTGAGCTCGTGTCTGTGCGAGAATACATCAGTTTATCAGCTTATTTTTTACAATGATTCTTTTATCAATTTTATGCATCATGGTCACACATATATACCAGTTTTTATGTGCATATATGTACGTATATATGTATATATATATATATATATATACATATATATATATATATATATATATATATATATATATATATATATATATATATATATATATATATATATATATATATATATATATATATATATAAGCATGATCCTAATGCATCAGTTGTCAAAATTATTTTGTAGTGCCTCTGACTTATGTAATCTAAGAAATTAAGTTTTACTCAGAACCAAACGTACACAGTGTAAGAGACATCGGTTAACTTTTTTCATTCCCTGAAGTTAACAATTAATTTTACCAAATTAGTTCTGAGTGTTATATGTTCTTCAAAGTCCTGATTATCATCTTAATGTACTGACAATTATTTCAATTTTTCTTGACAAAGATGGACAGTGTGATATGTATGAAACAAGACTCTCCATTTACTACGAGGGCGTCGCTGCTGCCAACACTACACTGTATGACGAGTGCTTCACGTCCTGGACGAAGAGCAAACTAAATGTAATTCGTGGCACCATGAACGTCAAAATTCACCCTAGCTCTAATGCCCCGGATCTAAAGCGTCCAATCGACGGCTATTTTTGCCCCAAATACAATCAGTTCCTTGAGATCCAGCCTACAAGAGTCAAAGGAGAGTATCCATACTACATGATCGATTTCGGTGCCCCTTCTATGGTAAGTCAGGTGTTCTCCGTCATCTCCGGACGTGGCACCTTGATGGAGATCGTGGTGACTCTAGGTGACTCTGAAAACTACCTGGACAACGCTGAAATAGCATCGAAAGTTGGACAACCAACGGGCGATGTCAATGAAGAAGATGAAATTGTCCTAACGAAAAAGATCTCCGGACGTTATCTGACTTTTTACCGTTCAAGTAGCACTGTGTCGATTGTCATTGGTGAATTGTTGGTGATTTCATAAGCAGTACACGTGTGTGTTGGATGATATTTTTAAGAATTATGGTTATGCGGACAATTAGACAATTAACTGTGATTATTCTCACCTGAAAGATTAATCACGTCTGCTTTATTCTAGGCTCAATACGTACAAAACTTGGTTTCCTTGCATTGCAGAATTTTATTTTGTGACAGCTAAGTGTAAAAAAACAACATGGTGACATCCATGCTAGATAATTGCAATGTGATCGTTTCTACTCAAGTCTTCGTAAATTTTTTTATTTGTGCAATGGGAAAGCCTTTATTTACGTAGTTGACTGTAGTCTCGTTTACATTATGTACGCGGTCTGATGATTCAGAAGGACGGTTGAACATTATTATAATATACGTACGTGATTGTTGCCTTTACTTTATGTATGTAGAAGGCATGGGACTTGGGTGGCAACCCAAGAATGGGCCAAACGGCTCGTTTCGGTAACTATTCTATTCTAAAAAAATTAGCTTCGTTTTAAAAACAAAGTTCTTTCACAGTTCTAAAATTCAGGTTTCACTGTGGTTTTAGAAGTAAGGTTTCATTTTCTCACCTAATAACGCAAAGGGCTCATCAAACGCAGCACAAAACCCAATTTTCATAACTCTAGCATTTGCGTTCGTTCTGAAATCTGATGGTTGACACCAGATGAGCTACTTTTCGCACCTGCTATTTACGAGAGTAATTTAGCACCTTAACACGTTCATTATTCATGTGCCATAGTTGAATGGCAACTGTTTTGCATTGATCTAAATAACTGAACATTAGATGTAAGTTATTATTCTACGTGTTTCACTGCTGTCCCCAATAAGACTACATTCTATGTGTTCTACTGTTGTCGACAATAAGACTACATTCTATGTGTTCTACTGTTGTCGACAATAAGACTACATTCTACGTGTTCTACTGTTGTCACCAATAAGACTACATTCTACGTTTTCTACTGTTGTCCCCAATAAGACTACATTCTACGTTTCTACTGTTGTCCCCAATAAGACTACATTCTACGTTTCTACTGTTGTCCCCAATAAGACTACATTCTACGTGTTTTTCTGTTGTCCCCAATACGACTACATTCTACGTGTTCTACTGTTTCCAATACGACTGCATTCTACGTGTTCTACTGCTCTCCCCAATACGACTACATTCTACGTGTTCTACTGTTGTCTCCAATACGACTACATTCTACGTGTTCTACTGTTGTCCCCAATAAGACTACATTCTACATGTTCTACTGTCAGCGCCAGTAAGAATACATTTAATGTACACGAAAGAATCATGTTCCCTCTAATGCAATCATGACTGAAACAATACAGAGTTATTCAGAAGCGTGTTTTATGGCGCAAATAAATGGGATTCTGGTTCAATATTCTGACTCAATAAAGATTATTGATGCTCACACCCATTAACTCCATTAATTTTCCTACAGCGACAACAAGCACAAAAATATTGCGTGGGGAGGTACGTAATGTTTGTAGAAAGGGTCTGGAAAATTATTTATGTCTAACAACATAGAGGAATAAGGCTGTTCATCTGGAATATTTTTTTATATTAAGAGAAAGAATAAGTGCAATTTACTTGGAATTTTTCTAGTTACCAATAAATCTCTCTCTCTAGTTATCATTGAATCTCTCTTTCCAGTTACCATTAAATCTCTCTTCCGAGTTACCATTGAATCTCTCTTTCCACTTACCATTAAATTTCTCTTCCCAGTTACCATGAATCTCTCTTTCTAGTTACCATTAAATCTCTCTTCCCAGTTACCATGAATCTCTCTTTCTAGTTACCATTAAATGTCTCTTCCCAGTTACCATGAATCTCTCTTTCTAGTTACCATTAAATGTCTCTTCCCAATTACCATGAATCTCTCTTTCTAGTTACCATGAAATCTCTCTTCCCAGTTACCATGAATCTCTCTTTCTAGTTACCATTAAATGTCTCTTACCAGTTACCATGGATCTCTCTTTCTAGTTACCATTAAATGTCTCTTCCCAGTTACCATGAATCTCTGTTTCTTGTGAATATTAAATTTCTTAGCTCAGTTGACTTGAAATCTCTCTCCACTAACAAAATCAAACTCCCTAGGAAAATTCTGATTAATTTTGAACACAGCAAGCCACGATATGAACAGCTGTGATTTTGAGCAAGCTTAGTTCACAGAAAAAACATTAAAATTGAGTGCAGCAGGACAGTGTTCTCTGGAAAAATTAATTTGGGCGTGCAAACTAGACTCTGTATTAAAAAAGGTTCAAAATCATCCGAACGAATTGCATTGCAAACTCAGTGAAAAATTCTGCCCGTTGGCCAATGCAGTTAATGCCTTCATTTCCTTCAAGTCACAGGACTCTAATTTTCTCCCCTGAAGTTCTAACTAATATTCTCACCGTCGGACGTCTAATGTGTTTGGTAACTAAGCAGGAATGGGAATCGTCCAAGAATGTGATTGGGAATTATGCAAGAATATGATTCGAAATTACTCAGGAATATGATTTGAAATTTTGCCCTCATGTGTCTGGGAATCATTTATTAATGAGTTTGAAAATAAACTAGGAACGTGAGTGCAAACTACACAGAAATGGGATTAGGAATTGTTTAGAAATACGATAAAGAATTTAAATGGAATGTGATCGGGAATTATGCAGGAATATGAATGGAAATTGAGGCACCACAATTTCCAAAATAGTTTAAAAATATTTTACTATGATATTTTAATTTTACGAGAATATCTGTGTTATAATTAACAATCATTTAACTTGGATTTCCTTTTCATCAATGAAGACCAATGGACGAGTTCTTTGAGACAAAAAGAAGCCAAATACACCAGTCTAGAGCTGGCCGTACATTAGTCAACGTTACTTTTTTTAGTGCAACACAAATTTACGTGAATGCACGGAAATTGACTTAAAAGGAAAGGAAATTGACTTAAAGGTACGGAAATTGATTTAAAAAGAAAGGAAATTAACTTAAAGGGAAGGGAAATTGACTTAAAAGGAAGGGAAATTGATTTAAAAGGAAGGGAAAGGAAGGGAAATTGACTTAGAGGTACGGAAATTGACTGAAAAGGAAATTGACTTAAAGGTACGAAAATTTACTTAGAGGTATGGATATTGACTTAAACGTTCGTAAATATGCATATAATTCCGAAAATGCATGCCAATTGACTGACTTTCCTGTACATATGAAGAGACTAACATTCATTTCCCCTTACAAGCTCACACACACACACACTTGCACGTGACAGCACTCACGTTATGTACCTTGAATGAGCCGCATTATTTAACTCAAATTTACAGGGTGTTTTTGAGATCAAGAAACAATAATCAATTTGGATAAGGTTGTTGTAAATAGGGTTTTAATTTTTTTAAATGAATTAAAGAAAAGTTGCTCAAAATTGTAAGTCTTGTTTTGAAAGTAGATTGCGAAGAAGATTAACATAATTAGATCATCAACTAGATTTTCAAAAGAAGAAATTATAGAAGTAGATTACACTAACATTCATGGCCTTTCAATGAAGAATGTATTGATTTTATGAATTCATTATGATAGAGGAAACGTTGATGAATTAACTGTCAAGGTTTATTAAAATTATGAAATATCTCCATTCAGAAATCTACAATATAACCATTAAGACCAAGAACTGCGAGTTTGATGTTATTTGCATGCTATTTTGTATTTTACTCACCTTACAATATTTTACCACATATTTCTTATCCAATATTATATATAATATGTCCAATATTTGTCGAGACAGTTTTTGATTGTGTTCCTAGAGCCAGTAGAAACTATGTTCATTGTGTAAGATTAAGACACCTCAATTGAAGGGTTAGGAACAAAACCTGATGTCAGTTTTTAGGGTCGTATATAAAACTTTGATTGTAGGAGTACGATTATTGCATGATTTTCTTTTCTCACTTATTCACATTCTCTCAACACATTTTTTATTTCATAACTGTTGTTTGCCGTAAAAAAAATCTACCCATAAAAATGGTAAAAAAGAATTTACGAGTACGATCGGAATATACGTGATGTTTATAATTATCTGACGCGTGTGTTTATTTGCATACCTCATTAGAGTATGACAAAGTACCCCAAATTTTTGTACATCACTTCTTATTCTAGAAACAGTCTATTTTCTATTATTCAATTCATAGTTTCATCACTGAAAGTCATGTTCTTCATCACGGGATTTCTTAAACAAATTTAATTGAAGATTAACAAAAAAGTCGTGTACAAAATACATAAAGTATGTTGTATCCACATCACTCGCACATTAAAGTAGAGTTTCAGTTCCAAATGAAGACGAAACAAGAATTTCTCAGTGACGTTTCAGGGGCCAGTTTTGCTGCTGGAAATTTCTGAAGCAAAACATGGCCGACGAGAGCAAAACCCTCTGGGCTGAAGGATACCCACATTCCGGAAGCCAATTAGCACCGGTGGAAGGAGGAAGCTGAAAACAAAAACATTTTCAAAGTGACCTTACCTTCTGCACGTCCATGCTGTGGAGTGGAAATTGCGAACATTGAGTGACCTTACCTTCTACACGTCCATGTTGTGGAGTGGAGATTGACAACATTAAGTGACCTTACCTTCTGCACGTCCATGTTGTGGAGTGGAGATTGACAACATTAAGTGACCTTACCTTTTGCACGTCCATGCTGTGGAGTGGAGATTGAGAACATTAAGTGACCTTACCTTCTGCACGTCCATGTTGTGGAGTGGAGATTGAGAACATTAAGTGACCTTACCTTCTGCACGTCCATGTTGTGGAGTGAACATCGAGAACATTACAAAATTACGACTTTGTGTGGGTTTTCAGGTACAACCTCTCTGTGTTTTGAACTTACTAAGTTTGATGAGTTCTAGAGTAGAATAGAAAAAGGCGAAAGAAGTGAGCCGTTTGGCCCATTTTGAATTTCCTAAGTCTTGTGTGTTCTTCAAGTATTGGGGTAATAAAAAGGTACTAAGTTTTCAGTGAGGGCCAAAGTTTGGCGAAAGTTTCTTCTTTAATTCGTCATTTAACTGGAAAGCTGACGCAGCCTGAAATAACTACCAGAAGTTAGAGCTACAAATGTTTCAAATGTACACGCTGGTCAAGGACAGCTGAGTCGTACAGTGACTGGGAGGGTTTCCATCGTTTTCTGCTCAGTTACTGAAGAGCTCGAAACGGAAATCATGTCAGTACGTGTCTTCCTAACACGTTTTGACTTTTTATAGTTGTTCCATGGTTTCCTATGGGCACAACAGCGGCCAACCATTGTCACCTATTGATTGTTCCCAATTTATTGTAACCCATTAACTGCATTTGAGAACAACCACTGTCGATGTAATCTATTTATTTATTATTCTCTGTGTCATTTATAAGTGCATGTAGTGTACCAGGCTAAGCCTCTAGGCACTGTGAACGAATAACTTTTGCTAATAATCTATTTTTCTTATTTTCCAGGCTCTCTGTGAGCTTCTGAGCTAGTATTATAGCGATGTTAAAAGTATACTAAAAATGTGGTTACAAGATTTGCGCATGCATCACTGTTTGCAAAACTGTAGGCTTCATCAGAATTTTTTAAATAGAACTTTGTAATTACTTTGTATCAAACGGCAGAAAAAACCGCAGCGCGTTCCAAACTTTTCCATCCTGAGTTCTTTTTCACACGCATTTTTACTCAAGCTTAACTAGAGCATCCAGTTGAAAAATATTGAGTATTTACGAATACCAGCACTTATGGTGAGCTGTAATTTTTTACTCGTGTGCTCAGTATTTTATCATTCTCAAACTCAGTATTGTGCTACTCTTGTGTTTTACTCTCATACTCCGTATTGTATTGCACCTATGGTATGCATTATAATGACAATACAACAGTTTGAGTTCAATACTACGATTCAAATGCAAAAAACTAGGTAGAGTAGCACAAAATAAAATTTGTAAGAAGTCCTGAAATTTTGGAAGATGACATGACGATGTCATGAGGGTATGCCCTCATATTCTATACTTAATATCATAAGGGTATGCCCTCGTATTCTATGCTTAATATCATAAGGGTGTGCCCTCGTATTCTATGCTTGATATCATAAGGGTAT
>VCRD01004879.1:17345-37532 GCA_006783055.1 Trinorchestia longiramus
ATTAACAGTTGAGTGAGCCTACAAACGGAAGCTCTTTTGAGCAAGTTTAATAAATCCTAAATTGAACGTAGTCGCTGGATCCAACTTGTCCAAAACTATATTGTATGTATATTAAAACGCATATATGTAATATATATATATATATATATATATATATATATATATATATATATATAATGTCTTATCTTTTAAACTATTTTTTTAAAACAACGTAACAAAGAAAACATTAACATTTCGTTAAGGTTTCAAGAGACTTGAGTACGTGAATACATGACACAATAATTTACATAGTTCTGAAACTCTGCATCGATTCATCAACTATTTTTCTCCTTGAACTGACTCAGTCAGACCAGTGCAATATTTCTCGCCCTCTGTCGCTTAATTTCCCCTCTTACAACAGAGACATCCTGTGTCTGGGATGCAGCGTTTGCAGTTCTAGGAGGCAATTAATAGCAGAAGTTGGATTAGCGGTGATCAACGGTAGTATGTGTTTCTAGAAATGGTCAGTTCGGTTGCGCTTCACATGAAATAAAGACAAAGAATCTAAGGGATTTGAATATATATAAGCATTCCCTAGCCTTATGTTCATTAGGAAGCAAATACTTGCATGTTTGAATGAAAAGTTCAGTGTTGTATTGTGTCAATGAAAAAATAGGAAAAGATAGAATCCAAAATTAGATAACTTTTTTCTTAGTCAGGAAAGTTATATTAAATAATAGTGTTGCCTAAATTAAAATAAAATCATCTCAAGTAACAGTCTTACACTATGCATCCCCATAATGCAAAATCTTACAATTATAACCACTGCAGTGATGTAAAATCGTATATTTTGAACATTAACCATCACATATGAAGTAAGACGCTTGTGTCAATAAAAAGTGATTTACAAACATACTAACACTCTGTTTTTGCAGTGTAATTCACCAGTCGAATGAGAACTGAAATCTACAGGGTGTGGCAAAAAACTTCATTTTTTCAAAGGAAGTTCTTTTGAAAATAAAGAAGCTATGTTACCGCACCCTGTACATGGACTTCGTATTCCTGGCTACGTTAACTGACTTGAGTTATCATTAACAAGTTTAGCATTTTACATTTACTGTTTTGATCGAGCCGGTCTGTCCCGATGGTCTAGAAGTCAATTAGCTCTCAATGATAGTTCAATAAATGTCTCGTTATTTTCTCCCTCACTCAGCAAATGCACATCAACGTTGTCGTGTGTGATGAGTTTTGTTTTATTGGATGAATGAGAGCGACGATGCAATGACAGGCGGGAGACATCAATGTGGACCTGATTGGTTCATTTCAATGAGGTGAAATGGGGCATCTGTTTGAAAATTTTCAGTGGGATAAATTATGGAAGTTGTTTGTTGAATTGCGTTAAATTAGAGCAAGTTGAATCATTCTACTAAAAAGTTTAATATCTAAGATTGAAATTTATCGTCACTAGAGGATTCATTCATTTTGTCGTTGAGATGAAAAATAGATTAACTAATAATCGATAACAAACTAGCACCATTAAGGTTTATAAATAAAGTAAATATTTATGTTACTCACAACTTAGGATAAATGTCGAAACTTTTCTTCATGAATCGAACAAAGGAAATTTGACTGCCGATTTCATGTAAATGTTCATGATTGAGTTGAGATAGTACTAAAATTAATGCAACAAATGTGTGTACACAAGAGACTTAATTAACTCAAATTTTGAAGAAAATATTGCACGATATTTTCATTAACAACTCAAAGAGAACACTAATTGACAAATTCAGTGATCTGCTCTATTTCCAGTGTTATCTTCTCTGGCAAAAATGAGCGATGGTGGCGAGTTATACGTGCAAATTTGCACGTCATACGGAACAGGAGGTTGTATTTAAGATCGATTTATGTTCATAGAGAAAGTGAACAGATGTATTATTTTATTGAAGAATGAGAGTGAGATAATTAAGCTTGATTTTTATGCGTATTCGCGAGTGTAGAAATTTTCCGTAAATAATTTCGTTGTAAAAATTGTAATTCAATCGAAATGAAAAATTCTAATTTCGTGTACTGTAGAAATTTCCTAATTTCTGGTCTGAGTTACGACGTATAAAAAAATTAGCCAGGAATAATTTATTCCTCCTCATTTTCAGATCTCTGCAGAGACCTTATATATTTATTATATTGTTTATCAAACATAATTCCTGTTATATATATATATATAGTGGTATCTTACAATAGGATATCGTTACAATGCATATATATTTTGATATGTATATGTCATTTATAATCATTAAAATAATTCTAATTGTATTTCCTCTGATAAATAATATTTTTTTATCGTATTTTACCACCCAAATTACTGATAATTATTATGAAAAAATTATTCATCTTCCTCCAATCATATCGAAGGGATGAGGCCCAATCCTGAATACACACATCTGTGAATGGAATTTCCGAAAATCCTGTGCGAAAATTGTATTAAGTCCATATGTAAAAAACGCTTGATACACTCAACATAAAGATATTTATCATACGTTTATTTACTCTTTGCAGTCTCTATGTTTCAATCCAACCAGTAGAAAACTTACGGCAGGTCGATCGATGCCGACACTGCAAAAATAATTGCAAAAACAGAACACAAAATGACCAGGATGTGTCATCAACACAAACAAGCAACAAAAACTGATGTGCGAAAACTTCCATTTTTTTAGCTTTGCAATTTGCTGACAACATTCTTCATAGGCGCGATTGGATGGAGACTCGATTTTACGGAGCATCAAAACCTTGTGAAGAAACATTTCCAATTAAAAAGTCACTGGCTTAGAAAAATTGGCAATGAGGAAACAGCTTTGTGATGTGCAGGTACTTCTGCCTTTAGTTTGTGACCAGCGTGCGTGTCAAACATGTATCCTGTGTGTGAGTGTGTGTGCATGTGTTTAGCCGTGTTGGTGAGTATGCATGTATGTGTATCCGTGTGCATGTTTGTGGTGTGTATGTATGTGTGTGTTTCGCAGTATACTAATTTCCCACGACTGACATAATACATTAATTTCCGTAGGCCTATATAATATACTAAATTTACAAGGCCTACAAAATTCACTTTTTTTCCAGACATATATAATGTGTATTCTTTTACCATATTAACATAACATAGCACTATTAGAGAATATTCAATACTTATCAACACATACGAAGATAAACTCGTTTATTTACTTTAGCAGTCGAATTTATTTACATTTTTTGTGTATCAACGAAATGATATATTTCCCAGGCATACTAATAGTTGCAATGGAAAGAAATAGCTAAAACCATATACGTTGGTAGAATACTAGTATGGAGAATTAGAAGCGATTCAAAGAGAAATTACAAATTAATAATAGACTTACACCTGCAATGTCGTCAATGTTTTAGAATCCCATGAAACTTTGTATAACATTCAATTAGCGATTGGAAACAAGAAAAAATGACTGCAATGCTGCAAATTGAATATGGTATATTATCCATATGTCATATGAGCTTGTGTAGGATGATGCATCTCATTTTTTGTTAATTATTTGTTGTTTTGCACTACATAGGTCCACTGTAACTGTGTAGTAAACACAACATATTACATGACACCAGTCAGCTTTCTCACCTGTTCCGTGCTCCACCGCCTGACAGTTGCAGACTGACAGGCTGCAACTGTCAGTCAAAGTCTACAAGTCCTCTGGCACATCGACATGTTCTCCCATCTCATCAAGCTCTTCAGAGAGAGAGAGAGAGAGAGAGAGAGATGGAGATTGGAAAAAGAGGGAATGCGATAGGGAAAGAGAGACAGAAATGGCGAGAGAAAGGAAGAATAAGATGTAGAGAAAAGAGAGAGAGAGAGAATGAAAGAGAGGCATAGAACCTCCGGTCATCACAGCAGTTCCAGGAGTGTAATTTTTTGTCCTGTTAATCCAGACCCTAGTAATTCTAGAATGATTTTTTTGGAAGTTACTGAATGTCGTGACTATTTGTTTGCTTGTCCCAGCGTTACAGGACCTGGAAAGGAACTCAGACATAGTAAAAGCCATATATAGTATTCAAAAGTGCAGTTATTGGTAGTTCATTCCTTTCATTAATTAAAATCTCAAGTAGTTAATACTATCTGACCTGAAACGTCATCGAAGAGGATGCACAACCTGGTAATTTAAGCGCATGAATGTTCAAGAGTTAAAGGTGACCACTTGGAAGGAAGAGCCTTTAAAAATCAGATATTTTAATCTAAATAGATCATTTTCTTCATCCTCTCCACAAAAGGGCATTTGTTTTGTCCTACGATCACAACTTTTTGAGTGAAGTTAGTGTTTTTCGTGTCACCTGACACTCTGTATATTATTCTTGTCAGTATATTCATATACAGGGTGTCTCAAAAAAATGTACTCACCCTTTAACCGTTGCTAACATGCTGTCTTCTTTGTGTTGCAGGTGTGAGGTTCGAACCTTTGCGAACATGATTCTTTAATCACATTTAATAATGTTCGCAAAGGTTCGAACCTCACACCTGCAGCCACCGTAGTCGAGTGGTATGCGGCCCGTGTTCTGTATCGGGTCTCTGCTTGTGCAGAAAGACTGCGTGCGGGTTCGAAACCCGGCAATGAATACGAGCTATTTCTCGTTTCACGCCGTGAGCTCACACTTATCGGTAAGACCTCAGCAATTAAGACCTCGCCCATGGATCGTCGCACACATCCCAGGATCGTCGCATGGAGCTCACCATCATCCTTACTCTAAGAATGTTAATCTTAAGAATTTAAAAACCAATGTACTAAAATGTCTATGTACTGTGTACTTGATTGGAAATAAAGATTGTTTGTTTGTTTGTTTGTTTGCAACACAAAGAAGACAGCATGTTAGCAACGGTTAAAGGGTGAGTACATTTTTTTGAGACACCCTGTAGTTGTGTAGTTAACTGCGCTTGTTATGCTGAAATAATGTGAACAGGTTCAAAGACGCTCGTTTATGAGCTAAACTTACCACAGAAATTGAACCTTTAATACATGGAAACCTTTCCGAAATTTGTATATTATCATCCCATATAGCATTTTTCTTACTGTTGAGTAAACATGTAAAGATTTTTAAATATATACCCCGTTAACTATGGTGATCTTTCTGTTTATCTATTTGTACTTTGTGAGAAGGTTGCTTCTATAGTTATTAATTACATTTTAGAACTTTATTGACATGGAACGTGGATTTCTGTTCAGCAGGCGTTTTACAGGCAAAAGAAACTTGATTTTTCTTCTCTGTAGATTTACGGTAGTGTCTTCAGCTTGTAATGTATACTGACATTGGTCACCGTACAGTGTACACTATATACTGAATATAGTACACTGTGCGATAAATAGTGCGAGCTGTGTACTGAATAGTGTACACTACACACTGAACCGTAAATTATGTATATTGAGTGGTACAAATAATGTTGTATGGTGTACTGAAAACAGATCACTATATACTGGACGCTATGCATTGTATGCTGATTAATTTACATTGTGTACAGATAATGTACACAGTATACTAGACTTTTAACGTGATATTCTAAAGAATGATCATTGTGTAAAGAGTATTAAAATGTATACTGAATACGTCGCGCTGGATACTGGCAACTGCACAGTCTATACTGAATACTCCACACTGGATATTGGAAACTACACAATCTATACTGAATACACTGCACTGGATATTGGAAACTGCACAGTCTATACTGAATACCCTGCACTGGATATTGGAAACTGCACAGTCTATACTGAATACTCTGCGCTGGATATTGGAAACTGCCCAGTCTATACTGAATACTCTGCGCTGGATATTGGAAACTGCCCAGTCTATACTGAATACTCTGCACTGGATATTGGAAACTGCACAGTCTATACTGAATACCCTGCACTGGATATTGGAAACTGCACAGTCTATACTGAATACACCGCTCTGGATATTGGAAACTGCAGTCTATACTGAATACCCTGTGCTGGATAATGGAAACTGCACAGTCTTTACTGAATACACCGCTCTGGATATTGGAAACTGCAGTCTATACTGAGTAGTAGAGGAATTCCAGTATTCCAGGACACTATTGGAACTCGTCAACCGACGATGACACCATCGACAGGAGCCAGCGAGAGCGGTCGTAGCTGCTGGAAGCGTCTCAGCGCTAGTGACGTGAGTTATCGTACTCGTGCGTCTCAGCGCTAGTGACGTGAGTTATCGTACTCGTGCGTCTCAGCGCTAGTGACGTGAGTTATCGTACACGTGCGTCTCAGCGCTGGTCACATGAGTTATCGTACTCGTGCGTCTCAGCGCTGGTCACATGAGTTATCGTACTCGTGCGTCTCAGCGCTAGTGACGGGAGTTATCGTACACGTGCGTCTCAGCGCTGGTCACATGAGTTATCGTACTCGTGCGTCTCAGCGCTGGTCACATGAGTTATCGTACTCGTGCGTCTCAGCGCTAGTGACGTGAGTTATCGTACTCGTGCGTCCCAGCGCTAGTGACGTGAGTTATCGTACTCGTGCGTCCCAGCGCTAGTGACGTGAGTTATCGTACTCGTGCGTCACAGCGCTGGTCACATGAGTTATCGTACTTGTGCGTCTTGGCTGCAAAACTGATGACGCAGCAACACAGGCAATGGTGTCTCAATTTTTTCTGATATTGTGGTAGTAAACAAAAGTTTGCTGGTCCATCCACAGTACTCAGACATGATTTGTTCCTTGAATTGGGATTTTATGATGGGATATTTACTATAGGTGTGATTTGTTCCTTGAATTAGGATTGGCTGATGTGATACCCACCATAGATATAATTAATAAAACAACTTTGCTAGTCCATTCAAAATCAAGATATAATCATCAAAATTGTGAATGATGCGACTTTAGTGTATTCAAATCTTTGGATAATGTTTTACTTCTTTGAAGACGAGCTACAAATGTAGTGGAGTTTTACCAGTGATACAAATAAAATGTTTTTAAGATAAATTTAGGTATGGAACCATAAAATGAAGATTAATACAATATCCAAGAAAGTAAAAAAGCAGGTGTATATTGAGGGTACAAAATGGTGGATATCCAGCGGTCATGGCGCATATCCAGCAGTCATAGTGCATGTCCAGCAGTCATGGCGCATATCCAGCAGTCATGGCGCATGTCCAGCAGTCATGGTGCATGTCTAGAAGTCATGACGCATGTCCAGCAGTCATGGTGCATGTCCAGAAGTCATGGCGCATGTCCAGCAGTCATGGCGCATGTTCAGCAGTCATAGTGCATGTCCAGCAGTCATGGCGCATGTCCATCAGTCATGGCGTACATTCAGAAGCAACTCTACCGAACATGACTGCATCCAACACTTAATTTAATGACCTCTACCATCTACACTGCCAGTAAAATATTGTTCCCGTCACGACTGAATATCTCTTCCAAGTGTCGTAAACTTCGGCCATCAGAACTCGAAATGGATTGCAGAAGTTGATTTCCAACGCGTCTTTGTCGTCTAAAATACCAATTTTTCGAGGTGATAAAGATAGCGTCTTTGTTTTTTGGGATCCAGGATTTTATAGACGGTAGAAACAGTATCTTCGCCACCTAAAACACAAATTTTTCCTGTTGATAAAAGCAGCGTCTTTGCCATCTAAAATACCGATTTTTCCAGGTGATAAATGCCTTTGGTTGCTGGCTTGCATTGTTCCATGTCCGTCGCTTTAAAAGCACAGTCTTCCACCGATGCCTTTGCATAGTACAGTTTAGAGGCAGTGTTTTCTAAGGAGTTCAGGATAACAGCTTTATGGTCCTGAAGTTTAGATATTTGTAGGTACGGAGGTCTTTATAAAAACACGAGTACTGAATCATTTTACACCAACGCCATTTTAACTTCAATTTCAATTTAAAATAACTCGAGTTCAATTGAAAGAAAGTCAAAAGTGGTTTCCATACGAAACCTATGTATCAACTTATCAAATGCTCAGAAATCTTTCCGTTTACTTATTTCTGCATGAAACTTATGGAAAAATGTTTAGTGAACTCTTGCAGACTCATATTAATACGAAACATACGTATAATACTCAATTTAACGGGACCAATTACAGGGAAAACGCCGGTACTGGCAGCCAGTTGATGCTTGCCAATCACCTGTCAGCAGTTGAATATTGCGTTGTCCTCATAGGCCTAGTTTTCATAGGCCTAGTGTTCATAGGCCTAGTGTTCATAGGCCTAGTGTTCATAGGCCTAGTGTTCATAGGCCTAGTTTTGATAGGCCTAGTGTTCATAGGCCTAGTGTTCATAGGCCTAGTGTTCATAGGCCTAGTTTTGATAGGCCTAGTGTTACCAGGCCTAGTGTTACCAGGCCTAGTGCTTACTGGTCTACAGTTTCCAGGTAACTGGTGCTGATGTTTCTCTAGACATTAAAATGAAAAAACGTTTTATATCGAATCAATCATTCTGTTTGTATTGGGTATCCTGTAATAAATCCAATCATTCTGTTTGTATTAATTATCCCGTCGTAAATCTAATCATCGTTGCTTTATTGCAAGAAAAATTGAAGCGTTACGTTGAGTAAAGTTAAATCGAAACATTTGTTTAAAATTGAGTTATGCGCGTCAAAAAGTTCATTAACGCTTAAAATTCTACATGACATTAGTTTGTAGTCTGGAAAGATACGTCCTGTAAGGTTTATTTTCATTTACAGAAACTTGCCTTATGTTCTTCCTGCTCGAAATGGCTTTTTAAAGCACATTCAAATGTTTATGTAGTAAACTAACCGAAGAAATTTCTGGTTAAAAATTTAGCAGGTTAATTTAATTTGAACCCTCTTCACATAAAAACAAACAGATTCATTCCAGCTATACCAGTGTTTGTGTAATCGTTTAACGAAAATTGCGACCTTTACACTCTACTTTCTTAGTTAATGAAAGTTTCGAGCTTCACACATGATTTTTTCACTTAATGAAAGTTTTTACTTGTACACTCGATTTTATCGAAACTTTGTTTTGCCTCGAGCTAAAATTTCTCTGTGTAACGCTTTATTTTTACGCGTAAACTGTATCATAGATACGTATCTTCAGTAGATCTGAGTGGCCAGTAAAGGAGTCATAACTGAACGAAAGTTCTCGGAATTGTAGTGGTGAAAATTACGAGAGAGCTTCGGGATTTTGGCAGTGAGAAATTGGCAGTTGTTTCGATACTAGGTATTTCGGAAAAACTTATGTTTGAGAAAAAGTAGAAAAGATTTATGGAAGTGTTATAATGGGAGCAGCGACACAAAAATGTTCGTTTGCAAAAAGAGACTGTTAAAGAACCATCAATTTTTACCATTAATCCCTGCCATAAATCCCTGCAATGAATCTCTGCCATGAATCCCACCCATGAATCCCTGCCATCAATTCCAGCCATGAATCCCTGCAATGAATCTCTACCACGAATTCCTGCCATGAATCCCTGCCATAAATCCCTGCCATCCATCACTGTCATTAATCCCTACCATCCATCACTGTCATTAATCCTTGCCATAAATTCCTGCCATGAATCCCTGCCATTAATTCCTGCCATCCACCACTATCATTAATCCATGCCATCAATCCCTTCCTCCAATATCTGCCATCAATCCTTGCCATTTATCTTCGATAAAGATTTGATGGTTATCTTGGAAAATTTGAGTTGGTCCAGTGGTAAGAGATTAAAAAACATAATATGCAATCAAATATACTTGTACTAGGCAGTTCCCGTAGAAATTTCAAGGTTTAGATAACACTAATTTGAAATCATTATACCGACGAAAATTTATTGATTGATTGAAAGTTGTATGACGAATTTTTGTGTTTTTAATCAATATTTTTCATGAATACATACACAATTTCCATTCTGTTTCCTGGGGAGGGGTATTAACCTTGATAATAATTCAGAGTATGTCTCGTAGATAATGATTTAATTATCTCGTATAATGGGATAATGAGAGTAGGTAATTTGTTAGTTATGCTGCCCCTTGCAGAAGTAGTGACAAGAGTAGATAAACCCCAGTCAAAATTTCAAATTATGTTCTTGGATTTTCTCGAGTAAGGTATGGTAAAGGATGAGTGGTTACTGCAAGCATAAAATGCAATTAATAAAAAGGTTGATAATTTGGGTTACGCAACGGGTTTTCAAAGCAGCATCAATTAAATTTATTAAACTATCTTCACGGAAAAAAATTCCAGCTCCGTTAAAAAATAAACTCTGAGAATGTAACAAATAGTACCTGTTATTCTCATTTGCGTTATTGACTCTTGAGCAGTTACTATGTTCCTATTACTCTGTGATATCGGTTAGATTGAATAGCCATTCTAGCGGAAATTATTTGAAACTTCCATGCTATCAGCACGTTGGAACTGTCTAAACTGGATCCTTTACTGCGATCTGGACGAGGTTTTGTTTGTTAATTCGAAATAGAAGATTACAATCACCAAGTCTTTGTCAGTTTACATTCTCACGTACTCCATTTTTGTGTTAAAACTGCACAGTTCTGATATTACATACATTCCGATTTTGATTACATATACGTTTACATACTTCTATAATGTTGTCATTTGTAATAATATATATATATATATATATATATATATATATATATATATATATATATATATATATATATATGCGCTTATTCAAGCTGGCCAGTTGCATAATGTTAAAATTTCCTTGTCCTACCAGTTCGATATTAAAATTTCAAGCTCTTAATATCTGCAATATTAAAGTTGTCCGCTCCATGTGTCTGTAACACGAAAATATTCCTAGTCTGCTTATCGAAACATTTAAGTTTAAAGTCTCGCCAACTGTAATATTAAAGTTTCTAGTCTCACCAACAGCAAGATTGAAGTTTTCAGTCTCACCAACTGTAATATTAAAGTTTCCAGTCTCGCCAATTGTAATATTAAAGTTTCCAGTCTCAACAATTGTAATATTAAAGTTTCCAGTCTCACCAACTGTAATATTAAAGTTTCCAGTCTCACCAACCGTAATAATAAAGTTTTCAGTCTCACCAACTATAATATTAAAGTTTCCAGTCTCACCAACTGTAATATTAAATTTTCTAGTCTCAACAATAGCAAGATTGAAGTTTCCAGTCTTACCAACTGTAATATTGAAGTTTCCAGTCCCATCAACTGTAATATTGAAGTTTCCAGTCTCAACAACCGTAATATTGAAGTTTCCAACCTCTCTTTTTAACTAAAATTTGCAAGAGAGACGCATTGAATGTGAACAGAATTAGCCTGTGATCAGGAGATGCGTGTAGATCACAGCTTCCAGGAAAGGACTCTCGGTTCATCAATTAGGGAAGTCAAAAGCATGCACATCCTTTGATGCAAAAGCCTGTGCTTCTCTAATCATATTTTTATGACGGTCTAGGAGCGGAAGCTGGCTGACATTTGCTAAAGAAGTACGAAGTGGTGAGCAAACTTGTAACAAGACTACGGTCTTCCAAGGCTAGACAATTTTCGTAAGTGTGACTACTTATCTATTTAAACACTGAATTATCTGTTTATTTTAACACAGAATTATCTGTTTATTTTGATACAGAGCTATCTGTATATTTTGTTGCAGAGTTATCTGTTTATTTATCACTCGATTTGGATACAGAGGTATCACTGTATTTTGATACAAAAAGAATAAAATCACCATTCTATTTGAAGATGCAGTGCAGTGTACGAGAGCCTGTATAAGATACAAATATTTACTCTGTTTGTAGTTGTGTTGTGAAATCGGATTTCCATTTCAGTTTAGTGGAGCTATTCGCTGAAATATATTCCAGTTCTAATACATCAGAGCAAAACACTGTATCTAATCAATGCAATAAATTTAATACTATGATTTAGATTTCACTTTTGCGTGAATTTCGAAACGAAAGTTCCAGAAATGGAAGACTGTCCTCTGATGATGAGTTCAAAACAGTTAGCTAGTGATGAGTGAAATTGACTTGTGCAGCAAACTGTGAAATAAATGTCAAGAAATAGAATGAATATCTTGAGGCTTCTATGAACTGAGGGGAAAGAGAGAAAATAAATATATCCTTTCGATTCACATGAAGAGAAACGTCCCATATTGTTTGCAAGATTGCTTTGACTTTTCAAAGTTCAAAGCCAAACAAACCTGGGGGAAAACTTGGACGCTGGTTTCGATTTTGCGACCTGGCTTTTGTTTTGTGTGGGGATAAATGTGTTGGAAGGTTAATATCTTTATATTATCTGCGTTGCGTTTTGTGTACGGATAAATGTCTGGAAAGATTAATGTATCTAAGCTATCTGAGTTTTGTTCTGTGCATTAATGAATGCCGAGGAAGGTTAATATTTTTGAATGATCTGTGTTTTGTTTTGTGTGGTAATCAATGCATAGAATATAATAGAATAGAATGAGGCTATAGGAACGAACCTTCTGGCCCATTCTTGGGTCGGATAATTACTTCGATAATTATTCGGTTGTTTTACCCAAGTCCCATGCCGTATTTCTAGCCGCGTCAACCATGTCGGCAGCGTGATTCGAACCCGGGTCTTTCGGCTCGCAAGCAGATTCGCTCACCAGTCGACCAAGCTGGTGATAAAGGAAGACTAATATATTTAAATACTTTTTCTGTATGGTTATCATTAAACACTAAGACTTTTTTTGGGGGAAAACAAATGAACCTGAAAAAGATAAATGCTGCAAGACAAGTAGAATAATACTGTAAAAGCATGTGGCAGATTTTAAGCGAAAACAGTGTAAATTTCCTTCCAGGGAAAAAATGAAGTTTCAAGGAGAATGTTTGTACTTATATGGTTAACAAATCCACGGAGAATACATTCCAACTTTCTGACCAAAAAACTAGCTGCAGATGAACATAAAAGTTGCAGTGATTTTGCCGCAAAATTTTTACAATGAATAATACATGCTCTCAGCGTTCGAATTCGTAAGCATTTGTATTCGTTTATCCGTGACCAATTTAGCATTAAAATGTAATTTAACTATTCAATGGAAATGTTTTAATTGCACTGTAAACTACTATAAATGTAATTTTTAGTGTAATTATAAAAAAATCAGAAAATGCAAGATAATTTCCGGGTAGACTGAATTCCAAACATAAAAATGGTCATTTATGTGCAACCTAACAAAATACTACGAAGAAAATAACAAGAAACATCAACCTATGTACATAAAAAAATTTGTCTGTAAGTAAACCATACACATAAAATATACGGTTGTAATTGGGACATGTACAGACAATATTTGTGTGTAATTAAAGTATTTACATAATAGACCTGTGCATATTTAAGCATCTGCAGCTTTTGAGGTATGAAGTTCAATACTCACGGCTCCCTATATCTCGATGCATGGCCAAGAAAATGGCAGCACGGAACTAGTATAACCGGAGCTGTTGGTTCAATTTCTTCGTTGAAAGTTTCAAAAATTAATTTCATCACATAAGTGCTTCACCGATACGTCTTTTCATTCTAGTTCTAAAGGAAAACTTGCTAGCACACCACCAACACCACTTCAGTTCTAGAGGAAAACTCGCTAGTGCAACACAAACATCTCTTAAGTTCTAGCGGAAAACTTGCTAGCACACCACGAACACCACTTCAGTTCTAGAGGAAAACTTGCTAGCACACCACCAACACCACTTCAGTTCTAGAGGAAAACTCGCTAGTGCAACACAAACATCTCTTATGTTCTAGAAGAAAACTCGCTAGCACACCACGAACACTTCAGTTCTTAGAGGAAAACTCGTTAGCGCAACACAAGCATCTCTTAAGTTCTTGAGGAAAACTCGCTAGCACACCACGAACACCACTTCAGTTCTAGAGGAAGACTCGTTAACGCAAAACAAACATCTCTCAAGTTCTAGAGGAAAACTCGCTAGCACACCACGTTACTTTTTAGTGCAGGGCGAAGTTCTGCTCATTTCTGAGGCACTCGAAGAAATTTTGCAGTATATCTCCCGTGATTCTAACCGCTACAAAAGATGGCTCCAGCACTCGAGTGTGATTTGATGTAGGTATTCTCTTACCGCTTAAAATAATGTTAACATTTCATTTTAAAAATAAAAACAAGTCTAATAAAACAAATCATAACTAAAATATAGCCAAGTACGATTCATTATTACTGCATTAGAGCCTAATAACGTCCCATCCTAGTATTGATGCTGGTGTAGAGTATTGGTACTGGTGTAGAGTATTGATGTTGGTGTACAGTATTGGTACTGGTGTAGAGTATTGGTACTGGTGTAGAGTATTGATGTTGGTGTACAGTATTGGTACTGGTGTAGAGTATTGATGTTGGTGTACAGTATTGGTACTGGTGTAGAGTATTAGTGCTGGTGTAGAGTATTAGTACTGGTGTAGAGTATTGGTACTGGTGTAGAGTATTGATGCTGGTGTAGAGTATTGATGCTGGTGTAGAGTATTGGTACTGGTGTAGAGTATTAGTGCTGGTGTAGAGTATTAGTACTGGTGTAGAGTATTGGTATTGGTGTAGAGTATTGATGCTGGTGTAGAGTATTGGTACTGGTGTAGAGTATTAGTGCTGGTGTAGAGTATTAGTACTGGTGTAGAGTATTGCTGCTGATGTAGAGTATTGGTACTGGTGTAGAGTATTAGTACTGGTGTAGAGGGTTGGTACTGGTGTAGAGTATTGGTGCAGAGTATTGGTGTAGAGTATACCAACGTTACAGTATCCAATTACACAACCAATTAATGCCATTACAACAGGTTTTCCCAATTACCTGCATTGGATTGCCTGTTCACTAATTTGTTGTTCTTGATAGTAGCATTTGCCCTGGCGACTGCGCTGCTTCAGTCTGGCAACAGGCCTCCTAAATTAATTGTTTTTTTTTGCACTTTACTGCCAATTACAGGTGATTAACTTGCAATTACGGTCATTTCTCGATAATTTCCAGAAGATCTGTTTACGATCACTTGCGATTGCCTTGCAATTTGGTGCGATTATTATGCAGTTGTTTACAATTAGCTTACAATTGTTTACAAAAGTGAACTGATGGTTAACAGATCAAATTTATTTCCTGTGGGGTGTCATTTGTTTGCTCCAAATCCCCAGGTGTGGCCTTCTCATGATGCACTCGAAGGTGGTCTACGTTACAGCTATTAAATACAAGGGTGGTCTAGGTTACAGTTATTAACTACAAGGGTGGTCTAGGTTACAGTTATTAACTACAAGGGTGGTCTAGGTTACAGTTATTAGCTACAGAGATGGTCTAGGTTTCAGTTATTAACTACAAAGGTGGTCTAGGTTACAGTTATTAGGTAGAAAGGTGGTCTAGGTTACAGCTATTAACTACAAGGGTGGTCTAGGTTACAGTTATTAACTACAAAGGTGGTCTAGGTTACAGTTATTAACTACAGGGATGTCATTAACGCGCCCAGAAAATGGATGCAGAAAAAGTGGGCATTGTGAAATAATTGCGTATTTAAAAAATTCTTGCGGTGGAGTCTGAAGACAATCTCCGACATAGAAAGTTTTTGATCTTTAGTTTATTTTGCAATACCGACTTTTTTGCATTCATTTTTGTACAGGCTACGACTTAATTAGGTTACTAATTAACTCAGAGGCTACTTGCACGCAGGAGAAACAATAGCAATAATTCCTTGTTGAATATTAATTCATGTTTAAGCATATTAATATACAGGGTGTCCCAAAAAAACGATACCCAATTTTCATCAGCTGTAATTCAGAAACTATTAAACTTACAAAAAATTGAAAAGTCACATTTTGTTTTCATATGCTTTGGTATCATTGATACGGCTTTAACTCGTAAGTTAAATTACGTATGAATACGAAAGCGTGATCTTAAACTATTCAAGATTTTTACCGATCGAAGAGCCTTCCCATTATGCAACTCACAAAAGAACAAAGAACATTCATCGTTGAGAAGTATTTTCAAGCGAAAAGTTTCCAACAGGTCATTCAATCATTTCAACAGCATTTTCCTGAAAGACAGTTTCCAACAGAGATGACTATTTGGAGAAATGTTACTAGGTACAGAACCGAAGGAACAAGCCTAAATCTCAAAAAAGGTCGATCAGGACGGAAAAGAACGGGGCGATCAGAAGAAAATGTTCGAATTGTTCAAAGAGCACTTACAGAAAATCCTCAAATCTCTACAAGAAAAAGTGGACTAGATGTTACTAAATCTACATTCAACAGAATTATAGCTTTGTATTTGAAGTGGCATCCTTACAAGATGCATGTGCGGAAAGCAAAGAATTGAAAATGAGGCCAATTTGCTGCGAGGAGATGATGCTCTCGTTAGACGAGTGATGGCGGGAATGAAGAGGCGAATGCAACTGTGTATTGAGAGAAACGGAGGACACACTGAAGAAAACGAACAATAGGAGGAACATTTTTATTGTTTTTCATTTTAGTGGCATTTTCTATTTAATAAACGGTTGAAAGTTATTAAAAACACGGTTTTAATATCATAAAATTCGAAGTTTAACAAAAGTGCGCAAACAGGTTTTCAGTATCGGTCACTAAAAATACTGCTTAAAGAAAACGGTTAAATCAATTCTTCTGAAATTTTGCACAAAAATGGAAAGAATGTTAAGAAACAAAATGTGACTTTTTAATTATTAGTAAGTTTAATAGTTTCTGAATTACAGCTTTTGAAAATTGGGTATCGTTTTTTTTGGGACACCCTGTATAGATGACTTATCTATGAAAGAATCTTCACGTTTATAAAAAGAACTCATAATCGAAAAATGTGAATCTAAGTTTAGAATTTATTCAATGTCAACACTGATCAATAGTTGTTGTGCTATGCATCTTTGTTTTGAAAAATCTTGTCTTTAATGCAGTATAGTCAGAGAGTAACTCAGCAGTTTAATGAACTGTCTGTGTTTTAGGTGAGTTTTTGACGACTATGACTTGTGTTCAGAAGGTAACTCATCAATTCAGGTACTGGGAATTATAATAAAAGGTTTTAGTGGTCAGGAAGCATTTTAATTTCGTGGAAAATTTAGTAACTTTGTTAACCATCAACTACAAACTTAATAGTAATAATTTCTGAACTTCGAGAATCTTTAAAAATGATGGAACATAGTCTTGATGATGGAATAATGGAACATAGTTTTGATGAAAGAATCATTGTAATGTAATAAAGAAGAAATAAGAGAATTAATTAGAAAATAATAAAAACTAAAAGCTCACATTCTCTATCAAGTATACAAAGAAACCGAGTATACAGAGAAACCCAACACTCAAAGAAACGAAATCATACAAAGAAACCAGGTATACAAAGAAACCAAGTATACAAAGAAACTAAACACAGAGGAAAGCAGCTTTAGATTTAGGAAGACCAACTAATATTGAAAAATGAGTTTTCTATCAACGCCAATTAAAGGATCACAAAAACCTGTGACACAAACGGCAGCTTGCGAGAAGAATAATTACGTCAAAATGCTTCTATTACAGCTTATGTTTTGCTGTTCGATATGTTCATAAATTAGAGTTTATACTGATTTCCATTGACCGCTGTATAATCAACGAATATTTACCTCCATGCAGGAACATTTCAGGTAAGTTTATCTCCTGCAAAATGATCCGTTGCTTTCGTAATGATCCGTTGCTTTCGTAATGATCCATTGCTTTCGTGATGATCCAATAATTTCATAGGTGTAATGTGAACAAAAGAGACAAAAAATGTAAAATATTGTTTAAATTTCGCAAGACATATACAAACTGCATCCTGGTCTCTCAGCTCTAGTCTCGTCTCTCAGCTTGAGTCTCGTCTCTCAGCTCTAGTCTCGTCTCTCAGCTTGAGTTTCGTCTCTCAGGTTGAGTCTCGTCTCTCAGCTTGAGTCTCGTCTCTCAGCTTGAGTCTCGTCTCTCAATGTATCACAAACACGGGGGAAAAAATTCTGGATTTTTTCTGTAGTTTATCATCAGTGATGAATATCCAACCGAACAAATACCAGCACGTTTCTATTTTTTAACTGAAGTAATAACTGGTGAATAACTGAACCACGAATCAATAACTGTGAAGAACTGGCTGCTAACTGTGACAAGTTAATAACTGAATTTAAAAATGACTCCATCTATTGATGTACTGCTAGATACATATCTCTTGTGCGTGAGCCATGTAATGTATGCAATAATACCTCATAATTTTTGGTTGTATTTCATGCAAATAACACAGGTAGCGTTTCGAAATTTCTCTAAGAAACTAATCCATTTCGAATCTGCTATTTAGAGTTTTATTTTTCGAATACTTAGAGTGTTTTGACGCCTAATGAACATTTGCCCAGTCACTAGAATCACCAAACGCTCATTAATCTTTGTACAGAACCTTTTTATAGATACAAGCCACAATATTTCCGAGCTTTTATCTCGTTTGTATTTGCTTTGATTGATGACTGTGAGGGTGCATTTCAGATGCAAAGGAGAGCATCCTTTACGCGCCACAGACCTCTTCTATACGACCTCCACGCCGCCCTTCTCGCAATCAGCAAATGGAGGATCCAAACCAACCCTATACATAAGACCAGGCCGAGTTAAGAGTGTATAAAGCGTCGTGATTCCGTGATCGCTTCATTGCTTAGCTCTTCGGCTCACAAAATGCTGGGATTTGAACACAAAACAGCGTCAGGCATGAAATAAAGGGGCATTGTTCGGGGGTAAAGCATTGCTGCCGTGGGGTGAGAATGCCTGCAGGCAGCTGTTAGGCTGCTGTGATACAGCTGCTAGGCAGCTGTGAGACAGCCGTGATACAGCTGTTAGGCAGCCGTGATACAGCTGTTAGGCAGTTGTGAGACAGCCGTCATAAAGCCGTGGTACAGCCGTGATACAGCCGTGATACAGCCGTGATACAGCCGTGGTACAGCCGTGGTACAGCCGTGATACAGCCGTCATACAGCCGTCATACAGTCTTCATACAGCCGTGATACAGCCGTGATACAGCTGTCATACAGCCGTGATACAGCCGTGATACAGCCGTCACAGCAAAATATAAAACAGAAAAATAAAACGTAGCACAAACCCTTAGGAGGAAATTAGCAGAGAAGCAGGAATCAGAAAAAATTGGGTGAAAATTCGTTGAAAGATGAAATCAGTTTTGTACTAGGTCTGTGTACTGGGTCTGTGTACTGGGTCTGTGTACTGGGTTTCTATACTGGGTCTGTGTACTGGGACTATGTTCTAAGTTTGTGCGCTGAGACTGTATTCTGAGTTTGTGTACGGAGACTTTACACTGGGACTGTGTACTTGTGTACTGGGACTGTATTCTGAGTTTGTGTACGGACTGTATACTGGGGCTGTGTATTGGGTCAATTCATAAGTGCCACAACTGCAGTACAGAGCACAATAGACACAGACGTCCGCCACCACAATAGCACAAGTTGCGTTGATATTCTCAAGTCCTGAACAGCACATCTCGAGTCCCAAGCTAGCTGTCCAACCTCGGTCTCTCGAGTGTCAAGTCTGTTGAAGTCGAGCAGTAACTTCTCAAGCTGACACTTGAAACCTACACGAGTTCCGCTGGCCATTGTGCTGGCAGAGGTGGTAGTGTTCAGAGGTGGTGACAGCAGTGGCTGGCAGTGTTCAGAGGTGGTGACAGAAGTTGCGGGTAGTGTTCAGAGGTGGTGACGGCAGTTGCTGGCAGTGTTCAGAGGTGGTGACAGCAGTTCCTGGTAGTGTTCAGAGGTGGTGACAGCAGTGGCTGGCAGTGTTCAGAGGTGGTGACAGAAGTTACGGGTAGTGTTCAGAGGTGGTGACAGCAGTTGCTGGCAGTGTTCAGAGGTGGTGACAGCAGTTGCTGGCAGTGTTCAGAGGTGGTGACAGTAGTTGCTGGTAGTGTTCAGACGTGGTGACAGCAGTTACAGGAGAGACCCACCGTGTCCAGTTTTGATGTTTCTTTCCTTATGGCAGAATATGTTCACAATTTTGATTGAACTGCTATCTACTGCTTCATTCCTGTCTACATCGTACAACACCATCACGGACAGATAATCCAAAAATTACACAGTAAAATTCGGGCCCGTGTATGAAGGAAAGCTGCTTTTTTTCGCTGACCTCCCTCCTCTGTAACTGAAGAGGGGTCTAGCCCTGCCCCCTCCGTAACTGAAGAGGGGTCTAGCCCTGCCCCCTCTGTAACTGAAGAGGGGTCTAGCCCTGCCCCCTCTGTAACTGAAGAGGGGTCTAGCCCTGCCCCCTCTGTAACTGAAGAGGGGTCTAGCCCTGTCCCCTC